>SNVD02007173.1:0-279283 GCA_013180625.2 Boswellia sacra | reverse complement strand
TCGGCTCAAATTCTTATGGGGTCGACGTTCGAGTGGCCCAAAACTGTAATAAAAAAATTAAATAAATTAACATTTAAAAACTAGAAATTGTAGCGAGAGTGCAGCTCATCTTCTTTCTGTTATTATTACAACCGTCTACATGAGATTGCCCCATCTTCAATGTAACATGAACAGATTCGAAACTCACCAGACACAAGAGTAACTAACTCTATTTCATGCCTGTCTGAGAAACTACTGTAAACAGAGAGAGCATGGATCGGGCACTGAAAGCTGCACGAACCTCCTGTTCTTCGAATTTATCAAATCGCTCTCTCAGGCAAGTGGCTCACCTTCACTTTCCCGCCACCACTCTGTCAACATTTCTTTCAATATATATATATATATTATTTGCCTAGAATCTAGAACTATCAAATAGATTGTGACGAAGTGAAGGGAAGAGTGTCTGATTTTGTTTCCCTTTCTTTGCCTGTTTCGTGGTATGGAGAAGATGATTGCAACGAAATGATGATTGGATGGTGGCACGATCAGCTTTGGGCAATGGTAATTTTGATGATGAAAGTTCCTACATTTAGCTTTGTAATAGCTTATTTGTTGTTAATGTTCATTTTTCTCGACCGTTGGAGAGAGATATGAAGTGGGCAAGGGGGGAAATTTGCATTTGTCCATCCATTTCAATACGTTGATAGTTTCAAAAGCTTTAGTAAGTTGCTCAGATTTGTAGAATTTGGCAATACTTATTGCTTGTTTGGGAACCAGTTTGCTGTCGTGAAGAAACCTGGAGATAATTTGTGGCTAGAGTAGGTTGTCTTGAAGCAGAAAATCTGGAAATTTTCTGTGCTCTCTTGCAAGCATATAAACTGAATTTAAGTGTAGAAACATAAACAAGAACACACCAGAATTTACGTGGTTCGATCCATGATCCACTCCACAGGAGGGATAGAAATGAAAGCACTAGAGAGAATTTTGAATACACACTCTCCTCACTGCACTCTCAGCTTAGAACCACTCTAAGCTCTCTGTTTTTGCTTCTTATACACTCAGTTTTCTTTACTAAGTTTTATACAACTTACATAACCTGCTTTTTCTACATTTACTGCACATCAGTATTAATAGCCTTTCTAGGTGGCTGACTATAAGTGAAAATACAACAACCAAAAAATAGACAGCAGGACGACTGCAGACATACAACAGTAAAACAGCATACAGACAACAGTAAAACAGCATACAGACAGCAGCAAAACAGTAGCATGTTGCTAGTTGAGATGCAATGGCTTGAGTCACAATTGCATCAGCTGTTATGTGAACATGCAACAGTTGAAAAGTGTAAATAATTGTTTATGCTATATTTTAATTTTTTTTATTTTCCCGGTGAGAACTTGTGCTATATCTGGACTTTTGTTGCATTTTGTAGGGACGTGCCTAGCGAGGTTTATCAAAGTTTGGATGCGGCCGGAGTGGGAGATATTTGATATTCTATTGTTATTTATTTATTTTTGTTTATTTTCTTGTTTTTTTAAACCAGTCTGTAAAATGAAAGATTTCAAGTTTCGGCTTATTAGTTAGATGAAGTGGCAGTTTACATTTTTATTTGTGATAGGGCGCCTAATGGTTTTATTGGTCTTTTATAGGTTGTGGATCTACAGAAGCTAAGGTTTTGAAAGTGGGCCTGAGGGATTTACCTACACTTTTGGTGTTAAATGTTAGCCACAACAAACTTTCCAACCTTCTTGCTGCAATAGGAGAGTGAGTTGTTTGAAACTTTATTAACTGTATTATGCTGTAAGAAATGCTGTTTTGATCTTCATGATGTTTACTTTGGTTCGTGGAATGTCTAATACTTCTTTTTTTTTTTTCCTGTAAATTGGATGGGCTTCATGTACTAAAATCTTTAGATGTCCCTTTCAACTCAATACAAGAGATACCAGAGGAGATCGGATTAGCAACTTCACTTATCAAGTAGGTATCTTTTTTTTTTTTGGTTCTCTTTGCCTCCTTCTATTAGGTTTTCTGATGGCGGGGTAGATGTTTGAAAGAAAATGTAAATGCGTTATATATATGTATATATATATATATTGTGTGTGTGTGTGTGTATATATATATATATATATATATCAATAGGTAATTTGGTAAACTGTATAGAGAAAATTCCACTTTGCAGTGTTAGAACTTAGAAGATCACCATTACAGAAACATTCATTTAATATTGTTTAGGTATATGGATCAGCGGATGTAAGTTTGTTGGCTATGTTGGAAATCATATAATAAAACTAGTGCCTTATCAATTTAACAGAAGAGAAGAGGTAAGTATTGCGTGTAGTAAAATTTTAAGGGCATCTTGAATGTCCAGCAATAATGTGCTATTCCAAATATGTTGCCTTGATTTTATGAAAGTAATTTACAGTACTTCATACTTACTGATCCTTTTATCCTTTAAATTTCTTTTGGCATTGATGAACGAAGAATTGAATTTTAAAACTCTAGTGTTTGATTGATTCAATTGATGTTATTGTCTAGATTTGATTGTTCGAGCAATCAGTTTAAGGAATTGCCAAGCTCACTTGGAAAATGTTTAGATTTGTTAGATTTCACGATAACTCTTTATCATGATGAAGTAACGAATTTCAATGATCTTGTTGTTAGCCCTAAGGCTACATGATAATTTTGATGATAACAATACACATTGATTCATTGAGATTTACTAACATGTTTATTTATGTGCAAGAGTAAGATCATTGAAATAATTGTAAAATTAAAAAGAGGCTTATTAAAATGAAGTGTTGAAGCTAAGGAGAAGACTACATGTTAAAAGCACCAAAGTTTAAGAACAAGGTTTGACTCAAGGAATATGACAGATGAGCAATGTTCAATCAATTGATCATATTTTTCTCTACAAATGTTTGAATAATGTGATTCTTGAGCCTTTGGAAAGCTTACTCAATTTATAACATTTTATATGTTTTAAAGAAATTCAAATTTCAAGTGCAAGGTTGTCCAAATCATCATGCAAGTTAAAAGACAAATAGAAGCAGCTGACATGAGGACCGAATATTTTTTTGGACATGCCTTGAGATAGCGATATCCAAATGACTTGATTCTTACGGCATTAGAAAGATGATTTAATGAGGAATATTTCATATTCTTTAAAGAAATTCAAATTTCAAATGGAATGCCAGTATAATTGACATGTAATTTAGTGGACTGACACAAGGAAGAAAAATCAGCTCATATCCGTTTACAATAGAATTCGAGCTCTTTGCAGTAATTCGCTGAGGAAGTTCTATGTTTTTTCTAATAAATTTCACAAGCAAGGTTTATTTTATTTTATTTGTTTATGCTCTAGTTGCTTCTATTGTGATTTTCTTGTGTTCTTTTTTTATTTTTTTTGTGCTTGCTAGGGACACGCATGTTGAGAAGATGGAGAAGGAAAGTCTAAATGATATGAATGATAGAGATTTCTAATGTTTTGTGGAAGTCATTTTTAAATTTTCTATGATATATTGTCATATCTATAACTATTTTTTTAATTAAAAAAAATCTCAGTAGCATGTATTTGTGCATTTCCATTTCTAACATCTGTGAATTTGTGTTTTAGCAATCCGTGTGGCTACTCAGTGGTATCAAAAGCATCTTGGAGATACAACACAGGTTCTACTTGTTACGAATGACAGGGAAAATAAGAGGAAGGCTACTGAAGAGGGCATTTCTGCTGAGACTAGTATTTATTTTATCATTTTATATATTTATAGGCATCTGTCTCTTAGGGGTCTAAGATTTTTAATATTTGATAAGTTATAATTGTTCTTATCATTGTCGTTGTTATCCATCCCACTGTCATCGAACACGATGACCACGAGATCTTTGCTCTCCCTCCCTCCCCCCATAACGATGATGCTCCTCGTAATCCTTCTGCTCCAGCCGTTTTCATTGGTGGCATGTGCGTCGGTGGCCTTGACTCCATCATCACCCTCGACCTCAGCGGCCACCTCTGTATATCAAGCGAATAGGTAGACACTTGAGATTGTCTTATTCTGTTTATTGTTGAAAAGGGTTAGGATATCAACTTGCAACTTTTCATGGTATGAACTTGTTATTGTTTGTTTTGTTAAAAGTGTAAGAATTTGGTATGAAGTTGTTATTGTCTACTTGTCATTGCAGATTGCTTTTTGTTCTCTTAAATTAGTGATTTATTGTTTTAACTTGAGTTCTAGTGTAATGAATTGAGAAGACGTGAGACATTTTCTCTGCTTTAATTTGGATTGGAAGCTTGAATTTCAAAGTATGATAAGATGCAAAGGCTTAGTCTTTATAGTACCCAACGAATGACGTGTTAATTTGCGGTGAAATGGTACAATGTTACAAACCTGAAGTCTCATTCTTGATTGTTACTTGTTTTTTCAGGCAGGCAATATGTCAAATTTCAAGTTAGATGTGTTTATTTCCAATGATATAGAGAAGCAGGAACCAAGCTCTTCAAATGAAAAACTTCCATCGAGTGAAACCAATAATGATGTATACAAGATGCTCAGTGGTATTCAAAAGCAAGGATACAGAGCAATTAGCACTATAACAACAAATGGTAAACGTCGAAGATTGAGTGACAGGTAGAATCCTTTCATTCTCTCTACACCAATGCGATTTAAGGATGAAATTAGAGTAACAGTTGTGAAAGTAAATTTGTGCAATGTCAATAATACACGTTTGATTCAAATTTTACATGTTTCTCTCACCATCCAATTGGACCGAAACTGAATAGAATTGGATATTAGCAAATGTATCAGGCAAATGCTATACATATGCTTTGTTGGATAACAGATGGGACACTTCTTACTCAGATTGAACAATACTTGAAACAAGTAATTGTTGACAAGAATCCAGTGGTTGCTAGTGCGGCCTTAGTAAATGGGATCCACTTACTCTAGGTAGGTTCAAATTATTGTAGTTGTGAAAATTGATTTGGATTTTTATTTACAACGCATGATAATTTGCTTTTTAAATTTAACTCTTAATAAGGGCAGCCCTTGTGCAATTTCATGCTTTGGCTTTGTTGCATCAGGTATGCTTATTTACTGGTTAAACTAATGTCTATTATACCCCTCCACTGTTTAGAGTTTGAAGTCGGTTATCGGACTTATCCCTTGTATGTTTCCTTTATCTAGATGGTTGCAAGTTTTTTTTTAATTATCTTTTTGGGGTAAAAATACTGGTTTTGTATCAATTAGCAAAAAATGCAATTAATTAGCTATCATCTCCTGCAAAATATTTAGTTTTCAACACTCCATTTTCTTCTAATTATGCTATTTTGTTTTGATGATTCAATTATGTAGCCTCTCAAAGTTGCAATAAATCTATTCATACTTGCATGAGTTAATGATTCACCTTAGCATGGCTTATTTGTAGATTTTAACCAACAAGTTATATAGAATTCAAAAGCCATCCACCTCTTTGGGTTCTTCGATCTTAATAAGTTTACCTAGTAAATAGTGAAAGTTCACATTGGCCACTAACGTGGTTTCCATTCCTGGAACCAAATTTATAGATTTCTGCAGTTCAACTGGGTTTCATGCGGTGGTTAATCCATCAATCTGCCATAGCAGAGCTTGGAAGGGTTCATTGGAAATTATTTATGGTCCTAAATATTCTGTGAAAAGTATTTGTAGATAATTTTGTACTTCCATTGGCTTGATGTTCTTTTCTGGAGAGGGATTTACTTAATTATTACATAAGTGATTTACATATTTTATTTTTGACTTTTTAGATCCAGAAAGGGATGTCTGTGAAATACCTGGGTTGCCTACCAAGTAAAAGCCAATATGCCTGTCTCAAAATCTTGCAGTGACTCCATATAATTGGAATTGAACTCCTGATTCGACGCATGCTATTAGTGATATGTAGATTTTGGTTTTGACATTGTCCTTTAAACTTAGAGGCCTTGTTTTCTTGTTTTCATTTGCATGGTAATAATCTTTATGGTTGAGACTCAGCTTCCATTATATGGGGATTTAGAATTTTTTGGTCATAATACAGAAAAAAGTGTTTACCCACTGATAAACGTATGAAAGTACACTATTAAGCATAAATAATTAATGTTAATTGGTCAATATTATAAACTTTTATGATATTTTAGCATAATTATTTTGCTTATAACTCTTTTATATTTGTTTCATTTCTTTTGCATTTTCTTTAGTCTTTATCTTGAAATAAAGTGTTGTCCCTAAATTGTGACTAATGGAAATCATTTTGTAGGATTATAAAATGGACATAACTCTCAATCTATGGATCAAAATAAAGAGATTCTTAAACCTGGAGCAACATGACTCAATCTTACACAAAGTTGAAGAACAATCAAAAGCCCAAATCCAACATTTGATAGGCCAAAATTGAGACACAAGAAAACCAAATTGTAGTTGTTGCTTAGCCCAACCTATGTCCGGTATTTAGGCCATATCTCAGCTAATACTGATCCAAATTGCTTGAATCTAGTGGCCATGGAAATCTAAGACATAATGCTACAACTTTCATGTTTATCACAAAGCCCAATTCGATCGGTTTGGTAGTCAAAAATGTGCTGCAAGTTGATGAAAAGTTTGATAGACGAAAATGTGGAAGAATTGGTGGAAAGTTTGGTATAATAGTTCCATTTCATCACCTATATAAGGACAACTTGAGGAGTTGAATGGAGGAGGCTGAGAATTTCATTATATCATTGTGTATTACAATTCTCTCTTGTATTTCTCTTTACAAATGATGGGAATGAAATGCAAGTTAGGCTAGAACTCTTGGTAAGGCTAGAGATGAAATTATATGTGTAGTTTATCTACTTCTCCACTTTGATTCTTCCTCAAGGGCTATAAAGTATGTATGTTTGTTATGTTTTAAACTCTTTCTCATCTTGTGATTTCTTTTTAAATCCAGAAATTATACTTCTCAATTTCATATAAATTCATCATGCTTTCTTTATGTGATTCATGTTGAATTATAATTGTTACTGGTGGTTTCGTTTTATGAGTTAATCTTTTACTGTAATATTGTCATGTGATATATTGTCGCTCTTGGATAACTTGCAAGAATGAATGTTGTTGATAAATATTGCTTGTAAAGAGTTTATACATATCAAATACATGTGTTTATTAATTGTGCTATACTATACATATTTTCTGATTGATTGTTTGGGGTGTGAAACATTCAATTGAGTTATAATTGTTGAATCAAAGTGGGGATTAGATTTACAAAACATATAAATGATTCTCGATGCCTTACCTCTTAATTACCATCGATTGTTTTCAATTATTAAATATTGTAATATCTTTAGAACCAATCACTTTAAAGTTAAATTTTACATGTTTGTTATCTTTTTAATATTTTTGTTTTACTAACTTATTTTGTCGAAAGCCTTCTTGTGGATACGACACCTCAACTTATACTACAATAACCGCAGTATATTTTGGGCGTAATCAAAATTTGGCGCCGTTGCCGAGGAGGTAAAATAGACGAAAAACAGTTTGTATTTTTTCATTTCATTTTCTTTTTTTTCTTCTTTGGCCTAACTTGGCCTAATTTGCCTAATTTACCTAACTTTGACTAATTTGCCTAATTTACCTAACTATATCTAACCTTATTTCTTTTACTTGTTAAAGGTTGGCTTTGCCACCTTGTTTATTTTATTTTACTTGTTAAAGGACGGCTTTGCTGTCTTATTTTATTTTACATCTTTATTTTATTTTACTTGTTAAAGGACGGCTTTACTGCCTTATTTTATTTTAATTGTATATTTTATTTTACTTGTTAAAAGATAGCTTTACTGCCTTATTTTATTTTACTTGTTCATTTTATTTTACTTGTTAAAGGACGGCTTTGCTGCCTTATTTTTTTTTTTACTTGTTAAAGGTTGGCTTTGCCACCTTGTTTATTTTATTTTATATTCTGCATATACTTGTCAAAGGTTGGCTTTGCCACCTTGTTTGTTTTATTTTCTTTATTTTATTTATACTTGTCAAAGGTTGGCTTTGTCACCTTATTTGTTTTATTTTCTTTTTTCTATATATACTTGTCAAATGTCGGTTTTGCCACCTTGTTTCTTTTAATTTTTCTTTTTCTCTTATTCTCTCTAATTTTTTTCTCTTATTGCTTTTTGACCTTATTTGAGAACTTTCTTGTGTGTGTAAAAAAAAGAGAAAAAAAATAAATTGTGAGGATGTATGAAGCAATCTAGAGACAAACAAGGGAGATTTATGAAAAAATCAGAATAAGAACCACAACAAGATTTTGTAACAGAAGATAATCCAAATCTTAGTTCATCTTCATCTTCTAATTCTGATACAATGAGTCAACATGAGGATAGCCCCATTAAAACTCTAAAAGATTACTTACATCCTACCCGCACAACCACACCATCATGTATCATATTTCCACCCAACATACCAAAACTGGACTTCCACCTTGGGATTATACACCTTTTACCAACTTTTATGGGTTTAGATAGTGAAAACCCTTATGTCCATGTAAGGGAATTTGAAGAAGTAGTGGGTACCTTTCATAGTCATCCCAATGCCATAGATTCTGTTAGGTTAAAATTTTTCCCTTTCACCCTAAAAGACAAAGCAAAGAGTTGGCTATACTCTTTGAGGCCGAGATCCATAGGAACTTGGGCAGAAATGACCCAAGTATTTTTCAACAAATATTTCCCACAACATAAGACTAACGACCTAAAAAGACAAATTTCCTCTTTCTCCCAAAAAGATAGTGAAACCTTGTACCAAACTTGGGAGAGATTTAAAGAGTTGTTAAACATGTGTCCTCATCATGGGTATGAAAATTGGTGCTTGGTTAGTTACTTATATGAGGGACTCACAATTAGGGAGCGCCAATCTGTTGAGATGATGTGTAATGGGGAGTTTCTTAAAAAAGACCCTGAGGAAGCCATAGAATTCCTCAAAGACTTAGCTGAAAAAGCCCACACATGGACTGAATCTAGTACTACAGATAGCACAAATAGGTCACGACCTAGTGGAATTTACCATCTTAGGGAAGAGGACAAACTTAAAGCTCAATTAGAAGTCTTAACTAGGGAATTGGAAGTCTTGAAAACCAAAGATAGGAAGGTCACCCACATGGTTGCTAAGGTTGAATCACAAGATACATGTTTTGTTTGTGGAGAGTTGGAACACTTAGCTCAGGATTGCCCAACTTACAGTGAGATGAGAGGAGTGTACGAGGAACAATGTAACACCTTAGGGATGTACAAAAAGCCTTATTCACCATATTCTGAAACCTATAATCCAGGTTGGAGAAACCACCCAAACTTTAGTTGGAAATCGAACGCCAAAACAACAACCAATGGAAGTAGGAACAACAACCATCCAAGTCTTATCAAGCACCTCAATACAATGCACCACAAGTTAGGAATTCCTTACAGGACACCTTACAAGCATTTATGGAGGCCTAAAATAAGACTAATCAAAAATTTGAAATAGTTCTTGCACAAGTGGTGGAAGAGAACAAGGAGATCAAAAGTCAAATCACTACGCTAACTAGCGCTTTGACTATACAAGAGCGAGGTAAGTTTCCATCTCAAACTCAGTCTAATCCAAAAGGGCAACATATGGCACAAGCCTCTACTTCTGACACACAAAATCTTGAAGAGGTAAATGCCATCACTACTCGAAGTGGTAAGATCTTAAATGAGCCTACATTGCCAATCAACACTACCATGGAGAACAAAGATGTTCCCCCACAAAAGGAGGACATTTTTTAGAAAGAACTTGAAAAGAAATTTTTTATCCCAATGCCTTTTCCCCAAGCTCTCAAATCTAATGGGAAAAACTCGGAAATTCAAGGTGAGATTCTAAAACACTTAAAACAAGTTAAGATTAATCTTCCCTTGTTGCATGTAATTAAACAGGTTCTGGCTTACGCCAAAGTTATCAAGGATCTATGCACCATCAAAAGAAAACACCATGTTAAGAAGACTGCATTCTTGATGGAATAGGTTAGTGCGGTAATTGAATAGAAAGTGCCACCCAAGTATAAAGATCCAGGTTGTCCTACAATTTCCTGCCAGATCGGCACACATGAATTCAATCAAGCATTGTTAGACTTGGAAGCAAGTGTCAATCTCATGCCCTATTCTATTTACTTATAATTAGGACTTTGAGATATCAAACCTACATCCGTAGTTCTACAATTGGCCGATCGATCAGTCAAGAAACCACAGAGAATAGTGAAAGATGTTCTAATACAGATTGATAAATTTTATTACCTGTTGATTTTCTTGTTTTGGATAATCAATCTGTAGTCAATATGGGGTCTAAAATCCCTCTTATTTTAGGGAGACCATTTCTTGCCACTGTTAACGCTTTTATTAATTGCAGGAACGGTCTTATGAAGTTATCATTTGGGAATATGACTCTTGAGGTTAATATTTTCCATATTAGAAAACAACCAGGAGAGGAGGACGACTGCTACCATTCATACATGATAGGCACACTTATTATAACGTATAAAAGTACACTGTTAAGCATAAATAATTAATGTTAATTGGTCAATATTATAAACTTTTATGATATTTTAACATAATTATTTTGCTTATACCTCTTTTATATTTGTTTAATTTCTTTTGCATTTTCTTTAGTCTTTATCTTGAAATAAAGTGTTGTCCCTAAATTGTGACTAATGGAAATCATTTTGCAGGATTATAAAATGGACATAACTCTCAATCTATGGATCAAAGAGAAACAAAGCTGGGTTGATAGCAGCCTTACAAAAGTTTTTGACATTGATCCTCATACTGGACAGGTTAGTTTTTTTTTCTTTTCTTTTTTTAAGAGAAAATTCAAATTAGTCTTATCAATTTTTCCAACACTTATGTTTAGGGTTGGCAAAAAAACCCGGGTTTACCGGGTACCCGGATTTTACCCGAAAAATCCGGGTAAAAAAAACTCGGATTTTGCGGGTTTTAAATCTGGGTGCGCGGAGTGTTTTAAAAAAAAAAATCCGGGTGCGGTGCGAGTGCGGTATTATCAATAAACCTCACACTTGCACCGTACCCGCATAATTCTTAAAAAATATTAAGAAAAAATAGGAAAAAGTATGAAAAAATCCGGGTTTTTTCCGGGTATGGATAAAAATGAAAAAAAATCCGGGGAAATCCGGGTTTTTTTCTGGGTGCGGTGCGGGTACGGTATGTAATATCCTAAAACCCGAAAAAACCCAGACCCGGAAAAACCCGAAAAAATCCGGAGATTTTTCGGGGTCTGGGTAAATTTTTTTAAGTCCGGTCCGGGTGCGGAATGGCCAAACCCGCACCCACACCAGGCTTTTGCCATCCCTACTTATGTTTAACATGAATGTTTGAGTCTATGATATGCCTACTGCGGTTTTAAAAGGAAAATCATCAGGCTTTATCTGCTAAATGAAAGTGCTTCCTTGAGAAAGAACTTCTCATGGAGAAGGCAATATTTTGCATTGCCTGCCTTCCTGTATGAAATTATCATTTTGCACTGGATTGATGACATATGTGAAAACTGACTTTGCATTAGGCTGAAATGATAAAGATTGGTAAGAGTTCTCCATAAGAAATTGTTCTCTTTTTGAGTGGTTTTTCCTGTTGAAAGAGAAACCTTTTTGAGTGGTTCTGCAAGATTGATATGAGCTATTTATACATGTTTGGATGCCTTCTAGCATATTAGTGATGTCACCTAAAGAGCATGGAGGAACAAACTTCTATGAGCTTGAAGATTATATGTTCAGTGTATTCTGACTTGAATAGAGAAGGTTGTTTTCTGTGTTTTATAGCATATATTTGGGTGCTATGCCTGTTTTTATATATTTTTTGCTTTCCTGTCATGGAATTTGATGTTTTTAGACCTGTGATTCACTCCAGTTATGACTGCTATTACATTTATTTAATATGCATATTCAGTTTCTTAATTATTAAAGAAAAGATAAATAAATAGAGCTTAACATATACTATCTGAATGTGTTGATTGTATTCTGTACATCATCTTCTTTGTTTTTGTTTGCTTCTCTTTCTAAAAATGTATAACAATAATAATAATAATGATTGTAATATTTTCTTTTTCCTTGTGTTATCCAACTTATGACAAGGTTAGGGGTTGCATGATGCATGTAATTAAACATTAGAAGGGGTAAGATATTAAATTAAGAAGCTTATTGAAGTCGTATGTAGGTTTGTACATAAGGTGTGTTTGAGAGTAGAGATTTAGTTGAAAGGAACCTTGTATATTCCATTAGGTATAGTTGTTGGAGTGGAGAAAATGTTTACTTCTGCCTATGATGGCCAATATGTATTTAGAGCTTCTTTTTTAGTGGGTTGTTGGGCTTATGTTATGGCTAGGGCTCGAGAATTTTGTGATTTTACTGTTGATGTTGTTATGTTGGGCTTGTCCAATAAATTTAATGCAAGAGTTGGTGAAACTACTGGATGGATTGCTAAAGCAAAGTAAATGAAAGGCCCACATGTGGAGGATTGCAAAATGTGGAGCAACCTAATATTTGTTATCAGATTGCTTGGTCTTGACAATTTCGTTTAGTTGCTAATCAGTGTAAATTTTGGGCTTGGTTTTGTATGTCTACTGTCTATTGAAATATATACGGATGATTGTTTAGACTTGTATGTAATAATTATCTTTTGATGCATTCATTCTGTTAAAATTAAGATCTTAACATGTTTTAAGTGATTATATCATAATCTGGTTGTAGTGGTTGATAAAGAGGCATAGACTTGTGTGATAAAGTGATTAAGAAAGCAGAAGCTATGGGGAAGCCAGGACTTGTGAAAATCTATGCTAAAGAAGACAGTTTTATATTCACAGTTGAATCCACTGGTGCAAATAAAGCTTATCAGCTGGTCCTTAATGCCATAGAAGTTCTGAAACAGAAGCTGGATGCAGTTCGCCTCTCTGAAGATACGGTGGAAGCTGATGATCAGTTTGGTAAACTTGGAGCACATATGCGAGGAGGATGAGCTGTTAACATATAAATAAATTGGATTTAGAAGATTCTAGGAGATCACTTGACTTCAATTTGCGATTGACAAGAGCTGTTATGTACTGAGAAAAATTTGCAGGAATGTACTCTCCATGGGCCTATTCATTTGTACAGGTACCAAAATCTTTAGAAGTGATTAAAAATTTAACTCAACATATGGAACTCTACTAGATATGCTTTTCCAGATTGGTTTTCTTTTGGCTGTGAAAAGCACAAGTAGAATATAATGGGTCATTAATTTAATGTTTTTCTTATTCATGTTCATATTGATTTTGTAGGTGACAGTTGAGATTCCCTATTTACTTATTCAAGCAGTCACATATATTCATATTGATTTTGTAGGTCACATATCTAACCTATTCGTTTCTATCCTCTGGCTTTTAGACTTCGAGGAACAAGCACAGATGCTTTTTTACCTATATAATCTATTGTTTTTGGACTTGTTATAAGTAACGAATCTTTAGTAAGAATCTTCTACTGTATGCTTACCTTGTGCAGCTAGGTTCTTCAAGCTTCCTTCCATTGAATTGAACTCCATTCAAGCATGTACCGATTTCTTTTTTGTGTTTAGTGGTGAATGTTTTGTGTTTGTAAGCTCTTAGTTTTATTGGGATTTTTCTTGGTTGTCAAAGCAATATGAAAGTGTGAAGAGTTGTTTATGAATGACAGTGGCTTATCAAAAAATTAGGAAATTGAAGGGCCAGTCATGCTTTAAATAGAAATCTTTTCTGTTGACATGAGTCTGTTTCTTAAATTTTTTAAAATACCTACTATATATATATTAATTTTTTTTAAATACTTGGCTTTTTAAAAACTGCCAAGTATATATTTTTTTAATTTTTGAAACTATTACACTTGACGGCCAAAACCATCAAGTATATTTTTTTTAATTTTTAAACCTATTATATTTTGCGGTATAAAACCGCCAAATATAGTCGGATGCATATTTGACACTTTGACTGATCGCCAAATACAGTCAAATTGACTATATTTGACGGTGCCATTGGTGACACTTTTAAGACCGTCAAATATGATCATTTTTCTTGTAGTGGGGATGAATTTGAGTGCTGTCCTAGCAGAAGCATGGGAATCGGGTGAGATCATAAAACTTATTCTTTCTAGGAATTCTGTCCAGGAACTGCCACCTGAACTCTCCTTATTTGTCTCCCTTCAGGTTAATTTCATTGATCTAGTCATCATTTTTTATTCTTAGTTGGGGTCTGAATAATGCCTTTGTAAATGTCAGTTGTTTTTGTATTTTTAGCCAAGTTATTAGTCTGTTAATTTCAGAAAGTCATGGATACTTTAAATCCTGAAGACTTTTGGTTTATGCAATATGGTGTGAGGCCAACAATGTCATGTCAACTTCTTGTTAGTTTGATGAAAAAATATGGAGCAAAAGCTACTCTGCTCGATCGTCCACAGTAGATATTCGTAGGGCTTTTTGAGATTTAACAGACACCATATCATATACTATAACTGAGGAGTTGTGTAATTCTCATGTTATCAGATGTCATCTACATTGGTTTACAATAGTTTTATATGATATACCATGACTTTGGGCAATTGTTTTGTGATCTGAAACCATCCATAAAAACAAATTCATTTTAAGATTTATCTGGATGGGCAGGCTTTGATATTATCACAGAGCAAGATTAACGATCGCCCAAGCACAATGTTGAAGCCCCTTTCTAAACTTGTTGCTGGACAGTAATCCTCTGAGACAGGTAAAGTAGATCCATGTAGAGTCTCAAATGTAAATTATATATATGCATTTACATATATATATATATATATATATATATATATATATATATTACAAATTTAGAAATTATATTTAATGTATTGTGGGTTGGAAGTTGTTGGACTTAGCCCCATTGAGCCAAGGCTTTATGTATATAAGAGATGGGGTTTTCTAGAATTAAGGGGAAGGAAAAAGAAATGAAGAAAAGAAGAGAGGAGGAGAAGAAGTTCACGGTTCTAGGAAGAAAAGAAGAGAAAAAGAAGAAGAGAAAGGAGAGAGAAGAAAAGAGAGGAAAAAATTTAAGAAGTTTAGCTTGGAAAATAAGTAGGAGTTTCTAACACTATACTTAGCTCATGTTGTGTGTTTTTTTATTATATTGATATTAGTTGTTATACATATAACTTGTTTTAACTTGATTTCTTGATTGCTTGGATGATGAATTATGAGTGAAACTACTTATTGTAAGTTGATTGTTGTAGTTGAAAGAGGAATTATGTGTAAAATTTAAGGGTTGATGAAGGGATGTAGAGATGGTTTTGTGAGATGTGTAGTTCATGTGACTGTCTTGTGTTGATTGAGTTGGTGCATTTTTTTTTGGATTGAGAATCGCATGATTTCTCATTTGTTTTGAAAAATAGATGTATTAAGCTTTGATTAGCCTTTGATTTCGTTGAATTTGGAGTTAAAATGGATTTTTTGGCGAATTTTTGAAGTTAGGGGTCGAATTTTGGAAATGGAAATGGGGAAACCGACTTAATGTAACAGGTTTCCATGGCTGAATTCAGTTTCTGCCATCTTTCTCGACACCACTCGACACTTTTCTATCGAGTATCAAATTAACAGTATTGAGCGTCGAGTGAACAGTATCGATCATCGAGTGAACAGTATCGAGCGAACAGTGCATCGAATAAACAGTGTCGAGTGAATAGTGCATCAAATAAACAGTGCATCGAGTGAACAGTATATTGAGTGAACAGTGTCGAGTAAATGTGAATTTTGGCTATCAGAAGTAAAATTTTTAGGCCATGTGGTGTCAAGACAGGGAATCTTAGTGGACCCATCGAAAGTAGAAGCAGTTATGAAATGGAAACAACCAAAGAATGTATTTGAAGCACGCAGCTTCTTGAGTTTAACAGGATACTATCGGCGTTTTGTGGAGAACTTTTCTCGATTGGCTGCACTAATGACCAGGTTGACAAGGAAAGGAGTCAATTTCAAATGGAATGATGCATGTGAGTAAGCATTCCAAGAATTGAAGAAAAGATTAACTTCAGCACCTATTCTTGTGATACCACAACGTGGAGTTGATTATGTAGTTTTTCCTAATGCTTCCTTGGATGGGTTAGGGTGTTAATGCAACAAAGTCGAGTTGTAGCCTATGCATCCCGTCAGTTGAAACCTCATGAGCAGAATTTTCTCACTCATGACTTAGAATTGGCTGCGGTAGTGTATGCTTTGAAAATTTGGCAACATTATCTGTATGGTGAGAGGTTCGAAGTCTTTTGTGATCATAAAAGTTTGAAATACATTTTCACCCAAAAAGACTTGAACTTGAGACAACGGAGATGGATGGAGTATTGGGAAGACTATGATTTCTCTATCCAATATCATCCAGGCAAGGCAAATGTGGTAGATGATGCATTAAGTAGAAAGTCAAGGGTCATGGCTAGTGCGATGATAGGTGGGTGGAGCATGTTGCGGTCTGTTTGTGATTATGATATCTTGGCTGAGGATCGCGAAGTTCAAATTTGCCTTTTTACACTTGTTGCCCAACCATCTTTTGTGCATAGAGTGATTGAATGGCAACATCAAGATTCCGAGACCAGAGCCTTGTATGAGCAAGTGTTACATGGTGATGGGAGTGTGGATTAGACCATTGGTTCAGAAGGGAGTTTACGATTTAAGGGTAGGATCTTTGTTCCATCAAGTAAAGAGTGTAAAGATGATATTCTTAAGGAATTTCATCATTTTAAATTCGCTGTTCATCCTAGTGGTACTAAGATGTATCATGATTTACGTCATCAGTTTTGGTGGAAAGGAATGAAGTGGGATGTTGCTGAATATGTGACTAGATGCCTTACTTGTCAACAAGTGAAGGCTGAGCACCAAAGGCCTGCAGGATTACTTCAACTATTACCGGTAGTAGAATGGAAGTGGGATCACGTTACCATGGATTTTGTTATTGGATTACCCTGTTCTTTAAAAGGGAAGGATGCAATATGGGTGATCGTGGATAGGTTAACTAAAGTATCACACTTTCTTCCTATATGTACAATCGATTCAGTGGATGTTTTGAGTTGGCTGTACATTAAAGAAATTGTGAGATTTCATGGAGTTCCAGTTTCAGTGGTGTCAGATAGAGATCCCTGATTTACAGCTCAATTTTGGCAAAGCCTTCAAAGAGCTATGGGTACTCAGTTGTTATTTAGTACAGCCTTCCATCCTCAAACTGATGGTCAATCAGAGCGTACTATTCAAATTTTGGAAGATATGTTGAGGGCTTGTGTGATGGATTTCCAAGGTAATTGGGAGAATCATCTACCACTTATGGAATTCGCATACAACAACAGCTATCAATCAAGTATTGGAATGGTACCTTTTGAGGCACTCTATGGTAGACCGTGTAGATCCCCGTTATGTTGGGTAGAAGTGGGAGAAGCTACCTTATTAGGATCGGAGCTTGTACAAGAAACGACTGAAAAGGTGAAATTGATACGTCAATGTTTGCTTACAGCCCAAAGTAGATAGAAAAGCTATGCAGACAAGAGGAGACGATCGTTAGATTCAAAGTGAGGGACCATGTGTTTTTAAAGGTGTCTCCGCGTAAAGGCTTAAGGCGTTTTGGGTAGAAAGGTAAACTTGCTCCACGTTACATTGGTCCATTTGAAATCCTAAGACGGGTAGGTGAAGTAGCTTATGGGCTAGCATTGCTGCCACAGTTATCAGGAATTCATAACACATTCCATGTATCGATGCTAAGAAAGTATGAACCTCACCCAACACATGTGCTATATTGGAGTGAGTTGGATATTCAACAAGATATTTCGTATGATGAAGTTCCTATACAAATTCTGGACTCGAGAGTGTAAGTCTTATGTGGCAAGTCCATCCCATTACTCAAGGTCTTGTGGATGCATCATGATGTTGAAGAGGCACATAGGAGTTAGAGTAAGAGATTCAGAGAAAGTACCCTGAACTTTTTAATGCAAGAGGTAATTTCTGACCCATATTTTCAAATTTTGAGGACGAAATTCTTTTTAGGAGGGTAGGTTGTAGAGTCTCAAATGTAAATTATATATATGCATTTATATATATATTACAAATTAGAAATTATATTTAATGTATTGTGGGTTGGAAGTTGTTGGACTTTGGCCCATTGAGCCTAGGCTTTATGTATATAAGAGATGGGGTTTTCTAGAATTAAGGGGAAGGAAAAAAAACAGAAAAGAAGAGAGGAGGAGAAGAAGTTTACGGTCCTAGGAAGAAAATAAGAGAAAAAGAAGAAGAGAAAGGAGAGAGAAGAAAAGAGAGAAAAAGATTCAAGAAGTTTAGCTTGAAAAACAAGTAGGAGTTTCTAACACTATGCTTAACTCATGTTGTGTGTTTTATTGTTATATTGATATTAGTTGTTATACATATAACTTGTTTTAACTTGATTCTTGGTTGCTTAGATGATGAATTATGAGTGAAACTACTTATTGCAAGTTGATTGTTGTAGTTGAAAGAGAAATTATGTGTAAAATTTAAAGGTTGATGAAGGGATGTAAAGATGGTTTTGTGAGAAGTGTAGTTCATGTGACTGTCTTGTGTTGATTGAGTTGATGCATTTTTCTGGATTGAGAATCGCATGATTTCTTATTTGTTTTGAAAAATAGATGTATTAAGCTTTGATTAGCCTTTGATTTCGTTGAATTTGGAGTTAAAATGGATTTTTGGTGAATTTTTGAAATTAGGGGTCGAATTCTGGAAATGGAAATGGGGAAACCGACTTAATGTAACAGGTTTGCATGGTCGAATTCAGTTTCTGCCATCTTTCTCGACACCACTCGACACTTTTCTATTGAGTGTCGAGTGAACAGTATCGAGCGTCAAGTGAACAGTCTCAAGCGTCGAGTGAACAATGCATAGAGTGAACAATGTCGGGTGAACAGTGCCATCGAGTGAACAGTATCGAGTGTCGAGAAAAATTATATAACCACCCCAAATCAACTGTACACTTCCCAAAGAGTCTTAAATTTTGCATAAAAATCATATTTTCTTGAGATTTATCATTAGTAATGATATTAAAAGCCTGTTAATATATGCATTGGATATTGGATGGGCCGTTTTGTATAGGGATCCAAGGAGAATGCAGATATTAAATTCTAAGTGTTGGACTCTGGGTGGATCATTTTGTATACGGACCCAAGGGAAACACAAATAAAATAATATGATGTGTTGGACCTTGAGTGGACCGTTCTGTATACGGACCTAAGGAGAACATGAATATAATGATATGATGTGTTGGACCTTGGGTGGACCGTTCTGTATACGGATTCAAGGGGAACACGAATATAACGATGAGATGTGTTGGACCTTGGATGGGTCGTTCTATATACGGATCCAAAAGGAATACGAATATTTCGATATGATGTGTTGGACCTTGAATGGGTCGTTCTGTATACGGATCCAAGGGGAACACGAATAGAAATTTTATATGCGAACGAACATAATTGTTTGGTCTATTATTATTGGATGTCTAATTATGTGATTAACTAATTATGGAATGCGTATGATTTAGTATAATGTTAGAATTTTCCTACTGGACTTTATGCTCACCCCCTCCCTCCACAGGTACACAGAAGGATGCTCATCCTAGAGATGTTCCAGAGCTTTCTTAGGGAGTTTGGAGTCTGTATGCATATAATTTTTGGGAAATGTCTTGATTCTCCTAGTATGTAATGAGAGATTTTATTAGGTGACTATTAATTGATGTATTGATTTTATCACTAGTGTATGTAAAATTAATTTTGAACAAATAATCATAAGTTGTAATAAGTTTTTATAAATATATAAAATTTTTATAAATTGTTATTCAATCACCTCTAAAATCTCTAGATAAGAGATGTTAAGGCGTGACAATCCAATTTATGATTCAGTCTCTTATCAATAAGACAGAGTAATGGAGTAAAACATGAAATTGACAGGTTGCTTAATTTATTACCGTCTGTGCAAACATCAATGTCATGTAAATTTTAAGTTCTTATGAGATTGATCTCTCATGAGAAATTTAAAACGGTGCAACCATTTGTCATGTTGTCTTTATCCTTCTTCAACTCTTTCTTTTTTATGCAAGATTTCTATTAAATAGTCACCTTATTGGCAGAATGAGGACAGAACAAATATACACTTGATACTTTTGTAGCATGTATTCTGAATTGTCATTTTGTTTACTGATTTTGGTGTGTTCTGACCTCTTGATCTGTAGATTCCATCTGATGGATTTAAAGCAGTTCCTATGTTTTAGATTTATGATCTAAGTTGCAATGTAGCTTCATTACCAGAGAATCCAACATTTTCCAGCTTACCTCACTTGCAGGAGCTCTACCTGAGGTCAGTTAGCTCCAATTTTATGGCATGAACACATGCATGTGTCACGTGCACTTGCCTGTATGTATTTGTAAATATTGGTATTTTCTCCAAATATTGAGAGATTTATCTTCCTTGTTGTCTTAACAGACGACATCAACTCCATGAGGTTCCAGCAGATGCAGAAGATACCAGAGGAGATCGGATCAACAACTTCCCCATGTGAAAGCATAAAACTTCACACCAGGCACAAGGCAACTAAAAACAAAGAAAATAATGGGAAAATAACAGCGAAACAACTAGACCCAGAAAATAAATGCAAACAACTTCTATTTCAAGTTGTAATATATTCGATGTTAATTATGTATTGTATTATAGGTCGTAATTAGGGGTGTGCAAAATAACCCGACCCGATCGGGTTGTCCGGGTTTTAATCGGGTTAATTGTGAATATTAACCCGATATCGGGTTAAGTTTGTCGGGTTTTCAAAAATCGAGTTGAAAATCGGGTTTTAATTTGGTAACCCGAAGTAACCCGACCCGACGAAATTTTTTATTTAATTAAAGTTTTAGAACATGTGTCGTGGTATGATTTGTACTTACTATCTTCTTACCGTAAACCTTACAACACCAGAATACAACTATAAATATAACTTTTAACATTAAACCCTATTCAATTTCAATCCCTAACCCTACTCAAAATTCCAAACGAATCAAATACCTCCTTCTCTGCGCCGCAGCTCTATCTTCATCAGCTCTTCATCCTCCGTCAGCTCTGTATCCTCCTCCTCCGCGGCTCCGTCTTCATCAACTCTTCATCCTCCTCCTCCGCGGCTCTACCATCGTTAGCTCTTCGTCCTCCTCCTCCGCGGCTTCGCCTTCATTAGCTCTTCATCCTCCACCTTCGTCAGCTCTTCATCCTCCATGATGTGGGCAGAGGCAGGGAGAACGGTTCACATCTGAACAGGTTCTTCACTTCTTCTTCTTCGATCCTTCATACACATATTTGATGATTAAATGTTGGCTTAATTTTCAAGTTGAATTGCTTCCTTGTTGGCTTAGATTACAAAGAATAAACGGGAGGTGCTGCCAGAGAGACTGAGTAGCGTTGTGTTGCTGTGTTACAGATTCTATTAAATGTTAAGACTCTTAAACGTGATTGTATAGTGGAAAAGAATCTTATCAATTTCTAAACAAGTGAAGTTATTCGATCGTCTTTGCTAATTGCGATTGTTTCAATTATTGAAATTCAGAATTAATTTCTATATATAGCTTTTAAGATCCTTAGTGGTTCAACTCTTGAGCTATACGTTTGATTGAATTTGAATTTCATCCTTGTTTGGAAATTTTGATTTATATAAATATACTGGCATTTGAATTATGAAGTTTTAATAAATTTTATAAAACAATGTTCATGCGTTTAACTGCAATAGTAAAACCTAAATACTAAATCAAAAAATTCATGCGTTTAACTTGCATCATATTTACTTAAAACTGCAATAGGAAATTTCATAGACCAAAACGTACACATTACCTAACGACTACAAAATAAGCTATGGCATATTTATATCAAGCACTTAAATTAAAACTTCAGTCCTACTTCAAAGCTAGGGATTTGGTTGGGATTCTTCATTTATTACAAACCAGACATTCGCCTCAATCATAACACTTCCTTGTACTTGAATAAATTAAAGCATACAAGCTAAATTTTCAAGCCAAATATCCCAAACCAAAGAAGTGCAGAATAAAAAAGGGTTAAGAACTTTACCTCAAAAAACAAGCAGGAAGAACAACTCTTGAGCTCAACAAGCTCGTTCAAGGTGGCACCTTTGCTACTTTTAGCCTCAACCTTAGTTGTCCTTCTTACAGTGTGGCAAAAGCGAGACCACATTCAACATCAAATGCCTATACCTACAAACAACACAAAACGAGCCAACAAACATCTATTATTTCCATTCGTAGACTTGAAAAAACAGCCTTTATTCAATTCAGTTCAATTCAATCCAACTCACAATGAAGCAAGCAGCAAAGAAACAAATACGAAGCTTCTCACCTGAAGTTGATTAAGTTATTAAGGAGATGTAGAATATATTAAGGGGTTCATATAGCCCATCTTCAAATTAAATTAAAAAAAAAATCGGGAGGTGCATAAGTGAGAAATATTGAGAGAAAATTTTTAATAAAATAATATGATAACAAGAATACGGGAGAAAAGTAAAAATAAACAACCTAAGTTGTCCAACTGTATATCCACTAACAATTGTTAAAACCTTACTGATCACTTCATTGGGTTTGACTTGGAGTATCAGTACTTCTTTTATACATGAAGATATAAATTATGTACATAAATATATAAATTTTGTACACGAATACATAAAAATTGTACCAAGCACTTTTTACACTTTTTATGTACATATATACAATTTATATATTTATGTACAAAATTTATATACTCGTATACAAAAGAAGTACCGGTATTTTAAGATATCATATTCGTTTCCTTGTTTTATATAAATTTGTATATAAAAAAAAAGTGAAACCATTGGAATTATGTATCATAATCTCAATATAAAATAGATAAAATAAAGCAAACTTTTAACAATATCGTCCTACTAAATTATTGATTATAAAAGCTGTTCTAAATTCTAATTAACATATAGCTTTACATATTACGGTGCTGCTTAAGCAAAAAATAAAATAAAATAAAAACAAAAAAAGATCTGTGCTTTAAAAAATGCAAATCATTTGTAAAATAAAAATGTTTATTCATAAAAATAAATCTATACAAAATAATACCATCGATAACCTAATTTAATGCATTCCTCTACTTTGTTCTCTCTCTTTTCTTTTTTTTTTTTTATTTTTTTTCTCTCCCTCTCTCCATAAACATCACTTGATAATCTCCTATGTGTCTTTATTAGAAAACGCCAACAAGATAATGATAAAATAATAATAAGAATAATAAATAAGTCCAATAATTAATATTTTCTTTGCACTTTCTGAAACAATTTATCAACTAACAACATAAAAGGACCCCAACAATTGAGATTGAGATTTGACTTAATTCGTATGTATATATATATAAAGATCCATTTAAATAAAGATAGCCAAAATTCAAAATTTAAATTCAAATTTCAAAATTTAAATTTAAACTTACAGAATGAGTTACTCGAACTATAATAATAATAATAATAATAATAATAATAATAATAATAATAATAATAATAATAATAATACCCCATGTGTGTATATATATATATAGTTACTGTATATAAATAAAAATAAAATTCAGACACAGCACAGTAAACCCAATTTTCGGCCCGGCCCATTTGCAACCCCCAACTGAACTATGTCTGAAACGCATCCTGAAGGTGAGTTCGTTAACTCGCTACTCAGGGAGTTCGCGTCGCCTGTCTCTCCCTTCTTCATAGATCTTGTACGTGACCTCACTCTAGAGGATGTTGATCGCCCGGAGCGTCAACATCCTGCATCCTTTTATGGGTTTTCGAAATTCTCACTCGAGAGAAATTCAAATTCGGACGATGTGGGTGCTTCAATTCTCCGACATTTCAGGAATCAGGTGCGGTTGGGTTACCAGAGAATTGCGGAGGTAACCTTTCTGTGTTTGTTATATAATTTTCTTTCGTGCTTTTGTATTTTTATTATCTAATATGGTTTTCTTGAAACTCGTTTCAATGGGTCTTGTGCATTTCTTTTATATAATTTCCTTGAAACTGGTTTCGATTCGATGGGTCTTCAATTTTGTGGTTTTAAAGTGAATGTTTGTCTAATTATGTTTTCCTCCTCTCAGACTCATGGGCTTGGTTAGGGTTTCTGGTCGATTAAATGAAATTAAATTATATTTCTGCAATTGATCTAGTTTCACTTAAACCCTAATTGTCTTGAAACTTGAATCTTGTGTTTATAAAGTGAAAGTTAGGGTCGAGAAACCCCGGTTTTTCTGATTACGTTTTGCCCCCACTTAGACTCGTGGGCTTGGTTAGGGTTTTTCGTAGGGTAAATGAAATTAATTCATATTTTTGCGTATCTCCTCAAGGTATCGTTAAATATTTTTTTTAAGAGATTTTGTAGTGTTGTTTAAAGAAAGTGCAATTTTTTATCATAAAAAATTTTTTGATACTGCACCGTGTATTTATGTTTCTGTCCCCACCATGAACCTGGTTTAAAATCTATGTCTTGAATTGCCTCGGGTAATATTAGTGGTAGTTTCAATTAAACCTATTTTTTTGTTGTAATAGTACTTGAAAAACAAGTTCAGCCTTAATTTTTATGTCCTAGAGGTAGCCATTAACATTTTGAATTTATTTATTTTTTTATTCCTCAGAATTCCTCTGGAGTCTCTACCAGTGCTGTGGTGGAAGATCCCTGGGTTGTGGACAACTTATTGATTGAGAAACGCGATAAAGGTGTTGTGATGTTGGAATTCACTTGTCCGTGTAAGAGGGGATTTGTTCTAATTTTTGTCAATAATAAGGATGTGTATGTTCGACAAAGGGAGGAGGGGGAGCAAGAACTTCCATCGGTGGCTGACAGGGTAATTTTAATTTCAATTGATAACTTATTAGTTTAGCTTGTTTTTAAATTTTATTTATTTATTATTATTTTATTTTCAGGATGCAGATCTACTTGGTGTTTTGGAGAGTTTGCAAAAGAGTCTTGAAGATAGGCTCAGTGCCCATCATCATAATGCGGTAAAATATATTTACATATATATAAATTAAAAAAAGGGTTTAATAATTTG
The DNA here is from genome assembly GCA_013180625.2 of Boswellia sacra. NCBI lineage: Eukaryota > Viridiplantae > Streptophyta > Magnoliopsida > Sapindales > Burseraceae > Boswellia > Boswellia sacra. The sequence continues at coordinate 254,205 of SNVD02007173.1, read as the reverse complement.
TTACAATAAATAAAATTGTTATTATTTTTACTTTTCTGTCAGCTCTCAAAAGCTCCCGCTGTAAGCGTGTATAGATGGAGCGATAACTTGGCATTGTTAAAGCTGATCTGCGAGTGCGAACTGGACTATTGTTTTGGATGCTTTGGTGGATATCTCTTTTACAACTTAGGTTTGTAACGGGTTACAGTTTTGGTATTTTGGGTTTTGTTTGTTTGTGTCAATCAGAATTGATTCAGTAATTCTTTTTTTCTACTGTCTCAGGTGTGCAAGTCGATTGAAGAATAGGCTGAATGGCTTGAAGCTGCTCATCTGTGAATTTGGAGTAGCATTTTCTGTATTTGAGAGCAAGGGGGCCTGAGGCTCCTCATCTGTATAGTCGGAGTAGCATAGTAGCAGTTTTTGTAACAATCACTTGCACTTGCTGTGCTTATTGTTTGGATTTTGTATGTGGGAGCAGTTGCTGTCCTTGTTGTTTGGATTTTGTATGTGGGAGCAGTTGCTGTCCTTATTGTTTTGATTTTGTATGTGGGAGACGTTTAGGTACTTGATAAAGAAAAACCACTTGGATGCTGCTAGGGCTGATGCTAATGGTAAAGGTCTGCTACCTGATTCCATCTGCTATTATGGGCTAGTTTTTCCTTTTTTTCCACTTTAAACTGCTATTTGCTTGCTGCTGTTTTCCTGCAATTTTCTTGTGTTATTTGCTTGCCGCTGCTGCTTGTTTCTTGCTGTTTCGGCTGCTTGCTGTTTTTCTGCAATTTGTATGGTGCTATTGGTTTGCTTGTGAACAATTTTATTTGCTTGTTTTAGGATATGTTCTACAACTGAAGTAGCTATTGTAAGTTGCTAGTTCAACTACTATTTGAGGGCTACTATTTGCCCACCCTCTAGAATGTAAAAATGTAATCTAATTTGACGACCATGCATCTGTCTTCATCTCATGGCATGGTCCTAAGATCAAATCATTCTTTCTTAATGTATCTTTCATATTAAACATGAGAGGTAGATACGTGTATTAATATAAACATTGTCCAAAAAGAAAGCAACAAGACTCGGTTTCTGGTGCAATGTTTAAATTTTTATATATTAAGTGTACAAAATCACCGTCTTCGTATGCTTCGGTATGCTTTTTAGTTAAACAAAAGAGTGGAGGCGGTGAGAGTCTCAAGGAAAGGGAGAGACAAGATAATTTTTATTAAGCATTTGATTAATTACTCTTTTACAAGATAAGACAATATTTATAGAGTTAAAAAAGAGTCCGACGAATTCATCTAGCCTGATAAATAAACAATTAAAAAACAGGTGCCCCAATTTCCTGATATTCCGTGGCGCCTTTCCCTTGTTGGCCAATCCTATTTTTGTTCCTTTTATTTTACTTGTGATCTGTGTCATACGGACTGTCAAGACTGTCACTGTAAACATCTAACTCAGCCTCCCCGTTAAATCAAATGTTTGCATCTAAAGAGGAATACTGACCTGTGACAATTGCAAGGACCAGGCATCTGCCCCACAGCAATAGGAAATGCTCTAACAGGCTTATGTCTCAAGGAATTATGAATGAAAAGAAAATGATGAAGTTCACGGGTAGCTGATTGTACTTCAGGTAGCTATAGAAGGAACAAAAACAATCTCCTAAGAAATAGTGGAAAAAAAACTTGTTAACTTTTATCAAATATGTCGCCCGATAGTTCCAATCTGTATACATGTCAGTGAGCGATTAAGATTATTGGATGAGGCAGATCGGTGGATTCATCAAGATAAGTAGAAACAACTTTATGAGGTCTGTCTGTAATCAGAATGTCAATTCATTGAATTCATTCAAAAATCTAACAGGAGTAAACAAATTGGGCATCTCCTTCACATGAATTTGTTCTGGTAATTTGCTAGTTTTTTTATTTACTACCCGACGACTAATCAAATATATATGCCCCATAATTCCCTAGAACAACTGTCCATTCAGTTGCTATAGAGATGTGCATGTTATTCCATCTGATTTTTCCCTGGTTCTCGACCAATAATTTGATCATGTAGAACAATTAACAAGTCTACCAAAATCAGCTTAACTACTTGAGGGACTTGAACATCAAATTCAAACAGTCACCTCCCAGTCTCTCGAGCGATTTGATATCTGATAGACTAGAAATTAGGGGTATGCATAGTACCCACCCGCCCGTCCAAATCCGACATACCCGCCATGGTATGGTGGAGGTAGGATAGGGTATAAAAAAATATATGGGGTGTGGTATGGTAAATATTTTGAAAACCCCCCATGGTATGGTATGGTGGCGGGTATTTTTGCAAAAACCCGCAAATACCATACCATACCATACTTTTTTTAAAAAAAATAAGAATTATGCCACATGTCAATTTATAATTAGTTATATATAATTTGTATGTGTGAGTGTTATATATACTAATAGAGTATATAATGAAAAGAGTAACCTTAAATCGCTAAACCTCTATCATTTTTTTATCATTTTGCTTCAATTTTGAAGTAGTAAATAATGTAATTGCTTGAGTATTCGTGTTGTCATATAATATGTAGTTACATGATATTTTTGTATTGTTATAGATATGATGTTACTTGATTTTTTGTGTTGTTATAGAATAAATAGTTACTTGATTATTTGTATTGTTAAGGATATGTAATTGTTTGATTTTTTTTATTTAGTAAAAAATTTATGGATTATAATATTAAACAATGTCAAAATAAGAACTCAAAGTGTCAAAATCTTGAAAAAAAAAAGCTATAAATAAACTTTAAAATCATTAAAAAGACATGATGAAATATTGTCTAAATTCTGGTCAATTTGGTCAACCACCCGAAAAGTACCATACCATACCCGCCCTTACCCTACCATGCGGGGATGTGGTATAGTATTGTATTTCAAAATAGTATGGTATGGCACAAAAATCCAAAACCCGACCTAGGTAGGATATGGGGATGGTATAGTGATACCACACCATGCCACATCATATGCACACCTCTACTAGAAATTGACATTCTTTGATAAAAACAAAAGATCAAGGGCTTAGATTCCCAGAATGCAAACTGGACCAAACTAAATGTAAATAATAAAATTTCTCCAGGTGAATAGCCCATGGTCTACAGAGAATTAGGCTCAATTCAACGCAAGCCATTATTAAAAATGAAACTAAAAGCTTCTTTTTGAATCAACAACCCAGCCAGATTGTATGTATCGGCTCAAATTCTTATGGGGTCGACGTTCGAGTGGCCCAAAACTGTAATAAAAAAATTAAATAAATTAACATTTAAAAACTAGAAATTGTAGCGAGAGTGCAGCTCATCTTCTTTCTGTTATTATTACAACCGTCTACATGAGATTGCCCCATCTTCAATGTAACATGAACAGATTCGAAACTCACCAGACACAAGAGTAACTAACTCTATTTCATGCCTGTCTGAGAAACTACTGTAAACAGAGAGAGCATGGATCGGGCACTGAAAGCTGCACGAACCTCCTGTTCTTCGAATTTATCAAATCGCTCTCTCAGGCAAGTGGCTCACCTTCACTTTCCCGCCACCACTCTGTCAACATTTCTTTCAATATATATATATATATTATTTGCCTAGAATCTAGAACTATCAAATAGATTGTGACGAAGTGAAGGGAAGAGTGTCTGATTTTGTTTCCCTTTCTTTGCCTGTTTCGTGGTATGGAGAAGATGATTGCAACGAAATGATGATTGGATGGTGGCACGATCAGCTTTGGGCAATGGTAATTTTGATGATGAAAGTTCCTACATTTAGCTTTGTAATAGCTTATTTGTTGTTAATGTTCATTTTTCTCGACCGTTGGAGAGAGATATGAAGTGGGCAAGGGGGGAAATTTGCATTTGTCCATCCATTTCAATACGTTGATAGTTTCAAAAGCTTTAGTAAGTTGCTCAGATTTGTAGAATTTGGCAATACTTATTGCTTGTTTGGGAACCACTTTGCTGTTGTGAAGAAACCTGGAGATAATTTGTGGCTAGAGTAGGTTGTCTTGAAGCAGAAAATCTAGAAATTTTCTGTGCTCTCTTGCAAGCATACAAACTGAATTTAAGTGCAGAAACATAAACAAGAACACACCAGAATTTACGTGGTTCGATCCATGATCCACTCCACAGGAGGGATAGAAATGAAAGCACTAGAGAGAATTTTGAATACACACTCTCCTCACTGCACTCTCAGCTTAGAACCACTCTAAGCTCTCTGTTTTTGCTTCTTATACACTCAGTTTTCTTTACTAAGTTTCATACAACTTACATAACCTGCTTTTTCTACATTTATTGCACATCAGTATTAATAGCCTTTCTAGGTGGCTGACTATAAGTGAAAATACAACAACCAAAAAATAGACAGCAAGACGACTGCAGACATACAACAGTAAAACAGCATACAGACAGTAGTAAAATAGTAGCATGTTGCTAGTTGAGATGCAATGGCTTAAGTCATAATTGCATCAGTTGTTATGTGAACATGCAACAGTTGAAAAGTGTAAATAATTGTTTATTATGCTATATTTTTATTTTTTTATTTTCCCGGTGAGAACTTGTGCTATATCTGGACTTTTGTTGCATTTTGTAGGGACGTGCCTAGCGAGGTTTATCAAAGTTTGGATGCGGCCAGAGAGGGAGATATTTGATATTCTATTGTTATTTATTTATTTTTGTTTATTTTCTTGTTTTTTTAAACCAGTCTGTAAAAGGAAAGATTTCAAGTTTCGGCTTATTAGTTAGATGAAGTGGCAGTTTACATTTTTATTTGTGATAGGGCGCCTAATGGTTTTATTGGTCTTTTATAGGTTGTGGATCTACAGAAGCTAAGGTTTTGAAAGTGGGCCTGAGGGATTTACCTACACTTTTGGTGTTAAATGTTAGCCACAACAAACTTTCCAACCTTCTTGCTGCAATAGGAGAGTGAGTTGTTTGAAACTTTATTAACTGTGTTATGCTGTAAGAAATGCTGTTTTGATCTTCATGATGTTTACTTTGGTTCGTGGAATGTCTAATACTTCTTTTTTTTTTTTCCTGTAAATTGGATGGGCTTCATGTACTAAAATCTTTAGATGTCCCTTTCAACTCAATACAAGAGATACCAGAGGAGATCGGATTAGCAACTTCACTTATCAAGTAGGTATCTTTTTTTTTTTTGGTTCTCTTTGCCTCCTTCTATTAGGTTTTCTGATGGCGGGGTAGATGTTTGAAAGAAAATGTAAATGCGTTATATATATGTATATATATATATATTGTGTGTGTGTGTGTGTATATATATATATATATATATATCAATAGGTAATTTGGTAAACTGTATAGAGAAAATTCCACTTTGCAGTGTTAGAACTTAGAAGATCACCATTACAGAAACATTCATTTAATATTGTTTAGGTATATGGATCAGCGGATGTAAGTTTGTTGGCTATGTTGGAAATCATATAATAAAACTAGTGCCTTATCAATTTAACAGAAGAGAAGAGGTAAGTATTGCGTGTAGTAAAATTTTAAGGGCATCTTGAATGTCCAGCAATAATGTGCTATTCCAAATATGTTGCCTTGATTTTATGAAAGTAATTTACAGTACTTCATACTTACTGATCCTTTTATCCTTTAAATTTCTTTTGGCATTGATGAACGAAGAATTGAATTTTAAAACTCTAGTGTTTGATTGATTCAATTGATGTTATTGTCTAGATTTGATTGTTCGAGCAATCAGTTTAAGGAATTGCCAAGCTCACTTGGAAAATGTTTAGATTTGTTAGATTTCACGATAACTCTTTATCATGATGAAGTAACGAATTTCAATGATCTTGTTGTTAGCCCTAAGGCTACATGATAATTTTGATGATAACAATACACATTGATTCATTGAGATTTACTAACATGTTTATTTATGTGCAAGAGTAAGATCATTGAAATAATTGTAAAATTAAAAAGAGGCTTATTAAAATGAAGTGTTGAAGCTAAGGAGAAGACTACATGTTAAAAGCACCAAAGTTTAAGAACAAGGTTTGACTCAAGGAATATGACAGATGAGCAATGTTCAATCAATTGATCATATTTTTCTCTACAAATGTTTGAATAATGTGATTCTTGAGCCTTTGGAAAGCTTACTCAATTTATAACATTTTATATGTTTTAAAGAAATTCAAATTTCAAGTGCAAGGTTGTCCAAATCATCATGCAAGTTAAAAGACAAATAGAAGCAGCTGACATGAGGACCGAATATTTTTTTGGACATGCCTTGAGATAGCGATATCCAAATGACTTGATTCTTACGGCATTAGAAAGATGATTTAATGAGGAATATTTCATATTCTTTAAAGAAATTCAAATTTCAAATGGAATGCCAGTATAATTGACATGTAATTTAGTGGACTGACACAAGGAAGAAAAATCAGCTCATATCCGTTTACAATGGAATTCGAGCTCTTTGCAGTAATTCGCTGAGGAAGTTCTATGTTTTTTCTAATAAATTTCACAAGCAAGGTTTATTTTATTTTATTTGTTTATGCTCTAGTTGCTTCTATTGTGATTTTCTTGTGTTCTTTTTTTATTTTTTTTGTGCTTGCTAGGGACACGCATGTTGAGAAGATGGAGAAGGAAAGTCTAAATGATATGAATGATAGAGATTTCTAATGTTTTGTGGAAGTCATTTTTAAATTTTCTATGATATATTGTCATATCTATAACTATTTTTTTAATTAAAAAAAATCTCAGTAGCATGTATTTGTGCATTTCCATTTCTAACATCTGTGAATTTGTGTTTTAGCAATCCGTGTGGCTACTCAGTGGTATCAAAAGCATCTTGGAGATACAACACAGGTTCTACTTGTTACGAATGACAGGGAAAATAAGAGGAAGGCTACTGAAGAGGGCATTTCTGCTGAGACTAGTATTTATTTTATCATTTTATATATTTATAGGCATCTGTCTCTTAGGGGTCTAAGATTTTTAATATTTGATAAGTTATAATTGTTCTTATCATTGTCGTTGTTATCCATCCCACTGTCATCGAACACGATGACCACGAGATCTTTGCTCTCCCTCCCTCCCCCCATAACGATGATGCTCCTCGTAATCCTTCTGCTCCAGCCGTTTTCATTGGTGGCATGTGCGTCGGTGGCCTTGACTCCATCATCACCCTCGACCTCAGCGGCCACCTCTGTATATCAAGCGAATAGGTAGACACTTGAGATTGTCTTATTCTGTTTATTGTTGAAAAGGGTTAGGATATCAACTTGCAACTTTTCATGGTATGAACTTGTTATTGTTTGTTTTGTTAAAAGTGTAAGAATTTGGTATGAAGTTGTTATTGTCTACTTGTCATTGCAGATTGCTTTTTGTTCTCTTAAATTAGTGATTTATTGTTTTAACTTGAGTTCTAGTGTAATGAATTGAGAAGACGTGAGACATTTTCTCTGCTTTAATTTGGATTGGAAGCTTGAATTTCAAAGTATGATAAGATGCAAAGGCTTAGTCTTTATAGTACCCAACGAATGACGTGTTAATTTGCGGTGAAATGGTACAATGTTACAAACCTGAAGTCTCATTCTTGATTGTTACTTGTTTTTTCAGGCAGGCAATATGTCAAATTTCAAGTTAGATGTGTTTATTTCCAATGATATAGAGAAGCAGGAACCAAGCTCTTCAAATGAAAAACTTCCATCGAGTGAAACCAATAATGATGTATACAAGATGCTCAGTGGTATTCAAAAGCAAGGATACAGAGCAATTAGCACTATAACAACAAATGGTAAACGTCGAAGATTGAGTGACAGGTAGAATCCTTTCATTCTCTCTACACCAATGCGATTTAAGGATGAAATTAGAGTAACAGTTGTGAAAGTAAATTTGTGCAATGTCAATAATACACGTTTGATTCAAATTTTACATGTTTCTCTCACCATCCAATTGGACCGAAACTGAATAGAATTGGATATTAGCAAATGTATCAGGCAAATGCTATACATATGCTTTGTTGGATAACAGATGGGACACTTCTTACTCAGATTGAACAATACTTGAAACAAGTAATTGTTGACAAGAATCCAGTGGTTGCTAGTGCGGCCTTAGTAAATGGGATCCACTTACTCTAGGTAGGTTCAAATTATTGTAGTTGTGAAAATTGATTTGGATTTTTATTTACAACGCATGATAATTTGCTTTTTAAATTTAACTCTTAATAAGGGCAGCCCTTGTGCAATTTCATGCTTTGGCTTTGTTGCATCAGGTATGCTTATTTACTGGTTAAACTAATGTCTATTATACCCCTCCACTGTTTAGAGTTTGAAGTCGGTTATCGGACTTATCCCTTGTATGTTTCCTTTATCTAGATGGTTGCAAGTTTTTTTTTAATTATCTTTTTGGGGTAAAAATACTGGTTTTGTATCAATTAGCAAAAAATGCAATTAATTAGCTATCATCTCCTGCAAAATATTTAGTTTTCAACACTCCATTTTCTTCTAATTATGCTATTTTGTTTTGATGATTCAATTATGTAGCCTCTCAAAGTTGCAATAAATCTATTCATACTTGCATGAGTTAATGATTCACCTTAGCATGGCTTATTTGTAGATTTTAACCAACAAGTTATATAGAATTCAAAAGCCATCCACCTCTTTGGGTTCTTCGATCTTAATAAGTTTACCTAGTAAATAGTGAAAGTTCACATTGGCCACTAACGTGGTTTCCATTCCTGGAACCAAATTTATAGATTTCTGCAGTTCAACTGGGTTTCATGCGGTGGTTAATCCATCAATCTGCCATAGCAGAGCTTGGAAGGGTTCATTGGAAATTATTTATGGTCCTAAATATTCTGTGAAAAGTATTTGTAGATAATTTTGTACTTCCATTGGCTTGATGTTCTTTTCTGGAGAGGGATTTACTTAATCATTACATAAGTGATTTACATATTTTATTTTTGACTTTTTAGATCCAGAAAGGGATGTCTGTGAAATACCTGGGTTGCCTACCAAGTAAAAGCCAATATGCCTGTCTCAAAATCTTGCAGTGACTCCATATAATTGGAATTGAACTCCTGATTCGACGCATGCTATTAGTGATATGTAGATTTTGGTTTTGACATTGTCCTTTAAACTTAGAGGCCTTGTTTTCTTGTTTTCATTTGCATGGTAATAATCTTTATGGTTGAGACTCAGCTTCCATTATATGGGGATTTAGAATTTTTTGGTCATAATACAGAAAAAAGTGTTTACCCACTGATAAACGTATGAAAGTACACTATTAAGCATAAATAATTAATGTTAATTGGTCAATATTATAAACTTTTATGATATTTTAGCATAATTATTTTGCTTATACCTCTTTTATATTTGTTTCATTTCTTTTGCATTTTCTTTAGTCTTTATCTTGAAATAAAGTGTTGTCCCTAAATTGTGACTAATGGAAATCATTTTGTAGGATTATAAAATGGACATAACTCTCAATCTATGGATCAAAATAAAGAGATTCTTAAACCTGGAGCAACATGACTCAATCTTACACAAAGTTGAAGAACAATCAAAAGCCCAAATCCAACATTTGATAGGCCAAAATTGAGACACAAGAAAACCAAATTGTAGTTGTTGCTTAGCCCAACCTATGTCCGGTATTTAGGCCATATCTCAGCTAATACTGATCCAAATTGCTTGAATCTAGTGGCCATGGAAATCTAAGACATAATGCTACAACTTTCATGTTTATCACAAAGCCCAATTCGATCGGTTTGGTAGTCAAAAATGTGCTGCAAGTTGATGAAAAGTTTGATAGACGAAAATGTGGAAGAATTGGTGGAAAGTTTGGTATAATAGTTCCATTTCATCACCTATATAAGGACAACTTGAGGAGTTGAATGGAGGAGGCTGAGAATTTCATTATATCATTGTGTATTACAATTCTCTCTTGTATTTCTCTTTACAAATGATGGGAATGAAATGCAAGTTAGGCTAGAACTCTTGGTAAGGCTAGAGATGAAATTATATGTGTAGTTTATCTACTTCTCCACTTTGATTCTTCCTCAAGGGCTATAAAGTATGTATGTTTGTTATGTTTTAAACTCTTTCTCATCTTGTGATTTCTTTTTAAATCCAGAAATTATACTTCTCAATTTCATATAAATTCATCATGCTTTCTTTATGTGATTCATGTTGAATTATAATTGTTACTGGTGGTTTCGTTTTATGAGTTAATCTTTTACTGTAATATTGTCATGTGATATATTGTCGCTCTTGGATAACTTGCAAGAATGAATGTTGTTGATAAATATTGCTTGTAAAGAGTTTATACATATCAAATACATGTGTTTATTAATTGTGCTATACTATACATATTTTCTGATTGATTGTTTGGGGTGTGAAACATTCAATTGAGTTATAATTGTTGAATCAAAGTGGGGATTAGATTTACAAAACATATAAATGATTCTCGATGCCTTACCTCTTAATTACCATCGATTGTTTTCAATTATTAAATATTGTAATATCTTTAGAACCAATCACTTTAAAGTTAAATTTTACATGTTTGTTATCTTTTTAATATTTTTGTTTTACTAACTTATTTTGTCGAAAGCCTTCTTGTGGATACGACACCTCAACTTATACTACAATAACCGCAGTATATTTTGGGCGTAATCAAAATTTGGCGCCGTTGCCGAGGAGGTAAAATAGACGAAAAACAGTTTGTATTTTTTCATTTCATTTTCTTTTTTTTCTTCTTTGGCCTAACTTGGCCTAATTTGCCTAATTTACCTAACTTTGACTAATTTGCCTAATTTACCTAACTATATCTAACCTTATTTCTTTTACTTGTTAAAGGTTGGCTTTGCCACCTTGTTTATTTTATTTTACTTGTTAAAGGACGGCTTTGCTGTCTTATTTTATTTTACATCTTTATTTTATTTTACTTGTTAAAGGACGGCTTTACTGCCTTATTTTATTTTAATTGTATATTTTATTTTACTTGTTAAAAGATAGCTTTACTGCCTTATTTTATTTTACTTGTTCATTTTATTTTACTTGTTAAAGGACGGCTTTGCTGCCTTATTTTTTTTTTTTTTACTTGTTAAAGGTTGGCTTTGCCACCTTGTTTATTTTATTTTATATTCTGCATATACTTGTCAAAGGTTGGCTTTGCCACCTTGTTTGTTTTATTTTCTTTATTTTATTTATACTTGTCAAAGGTTGGCTTTGTCACCTTATTTGTTTTATTTTCTTTTTTCTATATATACTTGTCAAATGTCGGTTTTGCCACCTTGTTTCTTTTAATTTTTCTTTTTCTCTTATTCTCTCTAATTTTTTTCTCTTATTGCTTTTTGACCTTATTTGAGAACTTTCTTGTGTGTGTAAAAAAAAGAGAAAAAAAATAAATTGTGAGGATGTATGAAGCAATCTAGAGACAAACAAGGGAGATTTATGAAAAAATCAGAATAAGAACCACAACAAGATATTGTAACAGAAGATAATCCAAATCTTAGTTCATCTTCATCTTCTAATTCTGATACAATGAGTCAACATGAGGATAGCCCTATTAAAACTCTAAAAGATTACTTACATCCTACCCGCACAACCACACCATCATGTATCATATTTCCACCCAACATACCAAAACTGGACTTCCACCTTGGGATTATACACCTTTTACCAACTTTTATGGGTTTAGATAGTGAAAACCCTTATGTCCATGTAAGGGAATTTGAAGAAGTAGTGGGTACCTTTCATAGTCATCCCAATGCCATAGATTCTGTTAGGTTAAAATTTTTCCCTTTCACCCTAAAAGACAAAGCAAAGAGTTGGCTATACTCTTTGAGGCCGAGATCCATAGGAACTTGGGCAGAAATGACCCAAGTATTTTTCAACAAATATTTCCCACAACATAAGACTAACGACCTAAAAAGACAAATTTCCTCTTTCTCCCAAAAAGATAGTGAAACCTTGTACCAAACTTGGGAGAGATTTAAAGAGTTGTTAAACATGTGTCCTCATCATGGGTATGAAAATTGGTGCTTGGTTAGTTACTTATATGAGGGACTCACAATTAGGGAGCGCCAATCTGTTGAGATGATGTGTAATGGGGAGTTTCTTAAAAAAGACCCTGAGGAAGCCATAGAATTCCTCAAAGACTTAGCTGAAAAAGCCCACACATGGACTGAATCTAGTACTACAGATAGCACAAATAGGTCACGACCTAGTGGAATTTACCATCTTAGGGAAGAGGACAAACTTAAAGCTCAATTAGAAGTCTTAACTAGGGAATTGGAAGTCTTGAAAACCAAAGATAGGAAGGTCACCCACATGGTTGCTAAGGTTGAATCACAAGATACATGTTTTGTTTGTGGAGAGTTGGAACACTTAGCTCAGGATTGCCCAACTTACAGTGAGATGAGAGGAGTGTACGAGGAACAATGTAACACCTTAGGGATGTACAAAAAGCCTTATTCACCATATTCTGAAACCTATAATCCAGGTTGGAGAAACCACCCAAACTTTAGTTGGAAATCGAACGCCAAAACAACAACCAATGGAAGTAGGAACAACAACCATCCAAGTCTTATCAAGCACCTCAATACAATGCACCACAAGTTAGGAATTCCTTACAGGACACCTTACAAGCATTTATGGAGGCCTAAAATAAGACTAATCAAAAATTTGAAATAGTTCTTGCACAAGTGGTGGAAGAGAACAAGGAGATCAAAAGTCAAATCACTACGCTAACTAGCGCTTTGACTATACAAGAGCGAGGTAAGTTTCCATCTCAAACTCAGTCTAATCCAAAAGGGCAACATATGGCACAAGCCTCTACTTCTGACACACAAAATCTTGAAGAGGTAAATGCCATCACTACTCGAAGTGGTAAGATCTTAAATGAGCCTACATTGCCAATCAACACTACCATGGAGAACAAAGATGTTCCCCCACAAAAGGAGGACATTTTTTAGAAAGAACTTGAAAAGAAATTTTTGATCCCAATGCCTTTTCCCCAAGCTCTCAAATCTAATGGGAAAAACTCGAAAATTCAAGGTGAGATTCTAGAACACTTAAAACAAGTTAAGATTAATCTTCCCTTGTTGCATGTAATTAAACAGGTTCTGGCTTACGCCAAAGTTATCAAGGATCTATGCACCATCAAAAGAAAACACCATGTTAAGAAGACTGCATTCTTGATGGAATAGGTTAGTGCGGTAATTGAATAGAAAGTGCCACCCAAGTATAAAGATCCAGGTTGTCCTACAATTTCCTGCCAGATCGGCACACATGAATTCAATCAAGCATTGTTAGACTTGGAAGCAAGTGTCAATCTCATGCCCTATTCTATTTACTTATAATTAGGACTTTGAGATATCAAACCTACATCCGTAGTTCTACAATTGGCCGATCGATCAGTCAAGAAACCACAGAGAATAGTGAAAGATGTTCTAATACAGATTGATAAATTTTATTACCTGTTGATTTTCTTGTTTTGGATAATCAATCTGTAGTCAATATGGGGTCTAAAATCCCTCTTATTTTAGGGAGACCATTTCTTGCCACTGTTAACGCTTTTATTAATTGCAGGAACGGTCTTATGAAGTTATCATTTGGGAATATGACTCTTGAGGTTAATATTTTCCATATTAGAAAACAACCAGGAGAGGAGGACGACTGCTACCATTCATACATGATAGGCACACTTATTATAACGTATAAAAGTACACTGTTAAGCATAAATAATTAATGTTAATTGGTCAATATTATAAACTTTTATGATATTTTAACATAATTATTTTGCTTATACCTCTTTTATATTTGTTTAATTTCTTTTGCATTTTCTTTAGTCTTTATCTTGAAATAAAGTGTTGTCCCTAAATTGTGACTAATGGAAATCATTTTGCAGGATTATAAAATGGACATAACTCTCAATCTATGGATCAAAGAGAAACAAAGCTGGGTTGATAGCAGCCTTACAAAAGTTTTTGACATTGATCCTCATACTGGACAGGTTAGTTTTTTTTTCTTTTCTTTTTTTAAGAGAAAATTCAAATTAGTCTTATCAATTTTTCCAACACTTATGTTTAGGGTTGGCAAAAAAACCCGGGTTTACCGGGTACCCGGATTTTACCCGAAAAATCCGGGTAAAAAATACCCGGATTTTGCGGGTTTTAAATCTGGGTGCGCGGAGTGTTTTAAAAAAAAAATCCGGGTGCGGTGTGAGTGCGGTATTATCAATAAACCTCACACTTGCACCGTACCCGCATAATTCTTAAAAAATATTAAGAAAAAATAGGAAAAAGTATGAAAAAATCCGGGTTTTTTCCGGGTATGGATAAAAATGAAAAAAAATCCGGAAAAATCCGGGTTTTTTTTGGGTGCGGTGCGGGTACAGTATGTAATATCCTAAAACCCGAAAAAACCCAGACCCGGAAAAACCCGAAAAAATCCGGAGATTTTTCGAGGTCCGGGTAAATTTTTTTAAGTCCGGTCCGGGTGCGGAATGGCCAAACCCGCACCCACACCAGACTTTTGCCATCCCTACTTATGTTTAACATGAATGTTTGAGTCTATGATATGCCTACTGCGGTTTTAAAAGGAAAATCATCAGGCTTTATCTGCTAAATGAAAGTGCTTCCTTGAGAAAGAACTTCTCATGGAGAAGGCAATATTTTGCATTGCCTGCCTTCCTGTATGAAATTATCATTTTGCACTGGATTGATGACATATGTGAAAACTGACTTTGCATTAGGCTGAAATGATAAAGATTGGTAAGAGTTCTCCATAAGAAATTGTTCTCTTTTTGAGTGGTTTTTCCTGTTGAAAGAGAAACCTTTTTGAGTGGTTCTGCAAGATTGATATGAGCTATTTATACATGTTTGGATGCTTTCTAGCATATTAGTGATGTCACCTAAAGAGCATGGAGGAACAAACTTCTATGAGCTTGAAGATTATATGTTCAGTGTATTCTGACTTGAATAGAGAAGGTTGTTTTCTGTGTTTTATAGCATATATTTGGGTGCTATGCCTGTTTTTATATATTTTTTGCTTTCCTGTCATGGAATTTGATGTTTTTGGACCTGTGATTCACTCCAGTTATGACTCCTATTACATTGATTTAATATGCATATTCAGTTTCTTAATTATTAAAGAAAAGATAAATAAATAGAGCTTAACATATACTATCTGAATGTGTTGATTGTATTCTGTACATCATCTTCTTTGTTTTTGTTTGCTTCTCTTTCTAAAAATGTATAACAATAATAATAATAATGATTGTAATATTTTCTTTTTCCTTGTGTTATCCAACTTATGACAAGGTTAGGGGTTGCATGATGCATGTAATTAAACATTAGAAGGGGTAAGATATTAAATTAAGAAGCTTATTGAAGTCGTATGTAGGTTTGTACATAAGGTGTGTTTGAGAGTAGAGATTTAGTTGAAAGGAACCTTGTATATTCCATTGGGTATAGTTGTTGGAGTGGAGAAAATGTTTACTTCTGCCTATGATGGCCAATATGTATTTAGAGCTTCTTTTTTAGTGGGTTGTTGGGCTTATGTTATGGCTAGGGCTCGAGAATTTTGTGATTTTACTGTTGATGTTGTTATGTTGGGCTTGTCCAATAAATTTAATGCAAGAGTTGGTGAAACTACTGGATGGATTGCTGAAGCAAAGTAAATGAAAGGCCCACATGTGGAGGATTGCAAAATGTGGAGCAACCTAATATTTGTTATCAGATTGCTTGGTCTTGACAATTTCGTTTAGTTGCTAATCAGTGTAAATTTTGGGCTTGGTTTTGTATGTCTACTGTCTATTGAAATATATACGGATGATTGTTTAGACTTGTATGTAATAATTATCTTTTGATGCATTCATTCTGTTAAAATTAAGATCTTAACATGTTTTAAGTGATTATATCATAATCTGGTTGTAGTGGTTGATAAAGAGGCATAGACTTGTGTGATAAAGTGATTAAGAAAGCAGAAGCTATGGGGAAGCCAGGACTTGTGAAAATCTATGCTAAAGAAGACAGTTTTATATTCACAGTTGAATCCACTGGTGCAAATAAAGCTTATCAGCTGGTCCTTAATGCCATAGAAGTTCTGAAACAGAAGCTGGATGCAGTTCGCCTCTCTGAAGATACGGTGGAAGCTGATGATCAGTTTGGTAAGTAAAAAGTCAAGGGTCATGGCTAGTGCGATGATAGGTGAGTGGAGCATGTTGCGGTCTGTTTGTGATTATGATATCTTCGCTGAGGATCGCGAAGTTCAAATTTGCCTTTTTACACTTGTTGCCCAACCATCTTTTGTGCATAGGGTGATTGAATGGCAACATCAAGATTCCGAGACCAGAGCCTTGTATGAGCAAGTGTTACATGGTGATGGGAGTGTGGATTAGACCATTGGTTCAGAAGGGAGTTTACGATTTAAGGGTAGGATCTTTGTTCCATCAAGTAAAGAGTGTAAAGATGATATTCTTAAGGAATTTCATCATTTTAAATTCGCTGTTCATCCTAGTGGTACTAAGATGTATCATGATTTACGTCATCAATTTTGGTGGAAAGGAATGAAGTGGGATGTTGCTGAATATGTGACTAGATGCCTTACTTGTCAACAAGTGAAGGCTGAGCACCAAAGGCCTGCAGGATTACTTCAACTATTACCGGTAGTAGAATGGAAGTGGGATCACCTTACCATGGATTTTGTTATTGGATTACCCTGTTCTTTAAAAGGGAAGGATGCAATATGGGTGATCGTGGATAGGTTAACTAAAGTATCACACTTTCTTCCTATATGTACAATCAATTCAGTGGATGTTTTGAGTTGGCTGTACATTAAAGAAATTGTAAGATTTCATGGAGTTCCAGTTTCAGTGGTGTCAGATAGAGATCCCTGATTTACAGCTCAATTTTGGCAAAGCCTTCAAAGAGCTATGGGTACTCAGTTGTTATTTAGTACAGCCTTCCATCCTCAAACTGATGGTCAATCAGAGCGTACTATTCAAATTTTGGAAGATATGTTGAGGGCTTGTGTGATGGATTTCCAAGGTAATTGGGAGAATCATCTACCACTTATGGAATTCGCATACAACAACAGCTATCAATCAAGTATTGGAATGGTACCTTTTGAGGCACTCTATGGTAGACCGTGTAGATCCCCGTTATGTTGGGTAGAAGTGGGAGAAGCTACCTTATTAGGATCGGAGCTTGTACAAGAAACGACTGAAAAGGTGAAATTGATACGTCAATGTTTGCTTACAGCCCAAAGTAGACAGAAAAGCTATGCAGATAAGAGGAGACGATCGTTAGATTCAAAGTGAGGGACCATGTGTTTTTAAAGGTGTCTCCGCATAAAGGCTTAAGGCGTTTTGGGTAGAAAGGTAAACTTGCTCCATGTTACATTGGTCCATTTGAAATCCTAAGACGGGTAGGTGAAGTAACTTATGGGCTAGCATTGCTGCCACGGTTATCAGGAATTCATAACACATTCCATGTATCGATGCTAAGAAAGTATGAACCTCACCCAACACATGTGCTATATTGGAGTGAGTTGGATATTCAACAAGATATTTCATATGATGAAGTTCCTATACAAATTCTGGACTCGAGAGTGTAAGTCTTACGTGGCAAGTCCATCCCATTACTCAAGGTCTTGTGGATGCATCATGATGTTGAAGAGGCACATAGGAGTTAGAGTAAGAGATTCAGAGAAAGTACCCTGAACTTTTTAATGCAAGAGGTAATTTCTGACCCATATTTTCAAATTTTGAGGACGAAATTCTTTTTAGGAGGGTAGGTTGTAGAGTCTCAAATGTAAATTATATATATGCATTTATATATATATTACAAATTTACAAATTATATTTAATGTATTGTGGGTTGGAAGTTGTTGGACTTTGGCCCATTGAGCCTAGGCCTTATGTATATAAGAGATGGGGTTTTCTAGAATTAAGGGGAAGGAAAAAAAACAGAAAAGAAGAGAGGAGGAGAAGAAGTTTACGGTCCTAGGAAGAAAATAAGAGAAAAAGAAGAAGAGAAAGGAGAGAGAAGAAAAGAGAGAAAAAGATTCAAGAAGTTTAGCTTGAAAAACAAGTAGGAGTTTCTAACACTATGCTTAACTCATGTTGTGTGTTTTATTGTTATATTGATATTAGTTGTTATACATATAACTTGTTTTAACTTGATTCTTGGTTGCTTAGATGATGAATTATGAGTGAAACTACTTATTGCAAGTTGATTGTTGTAGTTGAAAGAGAAATTATGTGTAAAATTTAAGGGTTGATGAAGGGATGTAGAGATGATTTTGTGAGAAGTGTAGTTCATGTGACTGTCTTGTGTTGATTGAGTTGATGCATTTTTCTGGATTGAGAATCGCATGATTTCTTATTTGTTTTGAAAAATAGATGTATTAAGCTTTGATTAGCCTTTGATTTCGTTGAATTTGGAGTTAAAATGGATTTTTGGTGAATTTTTGAAATTAGGGGTCGAATTCTGGAAATGGAAATGGGGAAACCGACTTAATGTAACAGGTTTGCATGGCCGGATTCAGTTTCTGCCATCTTTCTCGACACCACTTGACACTTTTCTATTGAGTGTCGAGTGAACAGTATCGAGCGTCAAGTGAACAGTCTCAAGCGTCGAGTGAACAATGCATAGAGTGAACAATGTCGGGTGAACAGTGCCATCGAGTGAACAGTGTCGAGTGTCGAGAAAAATTATATAACCACCCCAAATCAACTGTACACTTCCCAAAGAGTCTTAGATTTTGCATAAAAATCATATTTTCTTGAGATTTATCATTAGTAATGATATTAAAAGCCTGTTAATATATGCATTGGATATTGGATGGGCCGTTTTGTATAGGGATCCAAGGAGAATGCAGATATTAAATTCTAAGTGTTGGACTCTGGGTGGACCGTTTTGTATACGGACCCAAGGGAAACACAAATAAAATAATATGATGTGTTGGACCTTGAGTGGACCGTTCTGTATACGGACCTAAGGAGAACATGAATATAATGATATGATGTGTTGAACCTTGGGTGGACCGTTCTGTATACGGATTCAAGGGGAACACGAATATAACGATGAGATGTGTTGGACCTTGGATGGGTCGTTCTATATACGGATCCAAAAGGAATACGAATATTTCGATATGATGTGTTGGACCTTGAATGGGTCGTTCTGTATACGGATCCAAGGGGAACACGAATAGAAATTTTATATGCGAACGAACATAATTGTTTGGTCTATTATTATTGGATGTCTAATTATGTGATTAACTAATTGTGGAATGCGTATGATTTAGTATAATGTTAGAATTTTCCTACTGGACTTTATGCTCACCCCCTCCCTCCACAGGTACACAGAAGGATGCTCATCCTAGAGATGTTCCATAGCTTTCTTAGGGAGTTTGGAGTCTGTATGCATATAATTTTTGGGAAATGTCTTGATTCTCCTAGTATGTAATGAGAGATTTTATTAGGTGACTATTAATTGATGTATTGATTTTGTCACTAGTGTATGTAAAATTAATTTTGAACAAATAATCATAAGTTGTAATAAGTTTTTATAAATATATAAAATTTTTATAAATTGTTATTCAATCACCTCTAAAATCTCTAGATAAGAGATGTTAAGGTGTGACAATCCAATTTATGATTCAGTCTCTTATCAATAAGACAGAGTAATGGAGTAAAACATGAAATTGACAGGTTGCTTAATTTATTACCGTCTGTGCAAACATCAATGTCATGTAAATTTTAAGTTCTTATGAGATTGATCTCTCATGAGAAATTTAAAACCGTGCAACCATTTGTCATGTTGTCTTTATCCTTCTTCAACTCTTTCTTTTTTATGCAAGATTTCTATTAAATAGTCACCTTATTGGCAGAATGAGGACAGAACAAATATACACTTGATACTTTTGTAGCATGTATTCTGAATTGTCATTTTGTTTACTGATTTTGGTGTGTTCTGACCTCTTGATCTGTAGATTCCATCTCATGGATTTAAAGCAGTTCCTATGTTTTAGATTTATGATCTAAGTTGCAATGTAGCTTCATTACCAGAGAATCCAACATTTTCCAGCTTACCTCACTTGCAGGAGCTCTACCTGAGGTCAGTTAGCTCCAATTTTATGGCATGAACACATGCATGTGTCACGTGCACTTGCCTGTATGTATTTGTAAATATTGGTATTTTCTCCAAATATTGAGAGATTTATCTTCCTTGTTGTCTTAACAGACGACATCAACTCCATGAAGTTCCAGCAGATGCAGAAGATACCAGAGGAGATCGGATCAACAACTTCCCCATGTGCAAACATAAAACTTCACACCAGGCACAAGGCAACTAAAAACAAAGAAAATAATGGGAAAATAACAGTGAAACAACTAGACCCAGAAAATAAATGCAAACAACTTCTATTTCAAGTTGTAATATATTCGATGTTAATTATGTATTGTATTATAGGTCGTAATTAGGGGTGTGCAAAATAACCCGACCCGATCCGACCCGATCGGGTTGTCCGGGTTTTAATCGGGTTAATTGTGAATATTAACCCGATATCGGGTTAAGTTTGTCGGGTTTTCAAAAATCGAGTTGAAAATCGGGTTTTAATTTGGTAACCCGAAGTAACCCGACCCGACGAAATTTTTTATTTAATTAAATTTTTAGAACACGTGTCGTGGTATGATTTGTACTTACTATCTTCTTACCGTAAACCTTACAACACCAGAATACAACTATAAATATAACTTTTAACATTAAACCCTATTCAATTTCAATCCCTAACCCTACTCAAAATTCCAAACGAATCAAATACCTCCTCCTCTGCGCCGCAGCTCTATCTTCATCAGCTCTTCATCCTCCGTCAGCTCTGCATCCTCCTCCTCCGCGGCTCCGTCTTCATCAACTCTTCATCCTCCTCCTCCGCGGCTCTACCATCATTAGCTCTTCGTCCTCCTCCTCTGCAGCTTCGCCTTCGTTAGCTCTTCATCCTCCACCTTCGTCAGCTCTTCATCCTCCATGATGTGGGCAATGGCAGGGAGAACGGTTCACATCTGAACAGGTTCTTCACTTCTTCTTCTTCGATCCTTCATACACATATTTGATGATTAAATGTTGGCTTAATTTTCAAGTTGAATTGCTTCCTTTTTGGCTTAGATTACAAAGAATAAACGGGAGGTGCTGCCAGAGAGACTGAGTAGCGTTGTGTTGCTGTGTTATAGATTCTATTAAATGTTAAGACTCTTAAACGTGATTGTATAGTGGAAAAGAATCTTATCAATTTCTAAACAAGTGAAGTTATTCGATCGTCTTTGCTAATTGCGATTGTTTCAATTATTGAAATTCAGAATTAATTTCTATATATAGCTTTTAAGATCCTTAGTGGTTCAACTCTTGAGCTATACGTTTGATTGAATTTGAATTTCATCCTTGTTTGGAAATTTTGATTTATATAAATATACTGGCATTTGAATTATGAAGTTTTAATAAATTTTATAAAACAATGTTCATGCGTTTAACTGCAATAGTAAAACCTAAATACTAAATCAAAAAATTCATGCGTTTAACTTGCATCATATTTACTTAAAACTGCAATAGGAAATTTCATAGACCAAAACGTACACATTACCTAACGACTACAAAATAAGCTATGGCATATTTATATCAAGCACTTAAATTAAAACTTCAGTCCTACTTCAAAGCTAGGGATTTGGTTGGGATTCTTCATTTATTACAAACCAGACATTCGCCTCAATCATAACACTTCCTTGTACTTGAATAAATTAAAGCATACAAGCTAAATTTTCAAGCCAAATATCCCAAACCAAAGAAGGGCAGAATAAAAAAGGGTTAAGAACTTTACCTCAAAAAACAAGCAGGAATAACAACTCTTGAGCTCAACAAGCTCGTTCAAGGTGGCACCTTTGCTACTTTTAGCCTCAACCTTGTTGTCCTTCTTACAGTGTGGCAAAAGCAAGACCACATTCAACATCAAATGCCTATACCTACAAACAACACAAAACGAGCCAACAAACATCTATTATTTCCATTCCTAGACTTGAAAAAACAGCCTTTACTCAATTCAGTTCAATTCAATCCAACTCACAATGAAGCAAGCAGCAAAGAAACAAATACGAAGCTTCTCACCTGAAGTTGATTAAGTTATTAAGGAGATGTAGAATATATTAAGGGGTTCATATAGCCCATCTTCAAATTAAATTAAAAAAAAAAATCGGGAGGTGCATAAGTGAGAAATATTGAGAGAAAATTTTTAATAAAATAATATGATAACAAGAATACGGGAGAAAAGTAGAAATAAACAACCTAAGTTGTCCAACTGTATATCCACTAACAATTGTTAAAACCTTACTGATCACTTCATTGGGTTTGACTTGGAGTATCAGTACTTCTTTTATACATGAATATATAAATTATGTACATAAATATATAAATTTTGTACACGAATACATAAAAATTGTACCAAGCACATTTTACACTTTTTATGTACATATATACAATTTATATATTAATGTACAAAATTTATATACTCGTATACAAAAGAAGTACCGGTATTTTAAGATATCATATTCGTTTCCTTGTTTTATATAAATTTGTATATAAAAAAAAAGTGAAACCATTGGAATTATGTATCATAATCTCAATATAAAATAGATAAAATAAAGCAAACTTTTAACAATATCGTCCTACTAAATTATTGATTATAAAAGCTGTTCTAAATTCTAATTAACATATAGCTTTACATATTACGGTGCTGCTTAAGCAAAAAATAAAATAAAATAAAAACAAAAAAAGATCTGTGCTTTAAAAAATGCAAATCATTTGTAAAATAAAAATGTTTATTCATAAAAATAAATCTATACAAAATAATACCATCGATAACCTAATTTAATGCATTCCTCTACTTTGTTCTCTCTCTTTTCTTTTCTTTTTTTTTATTTTTTTTCTCTCCCTCTCTCCATAAACATCACTTGATAATCTCCTATGTGTCTTTATTAGAAAACGCCAACAAGATAATGATAAAATAATAATAAGAATAATAAATAAGTCCAATAATTAATATTTTCTTTGCACTTTCTGAAACAATTTATCAACTAACAACATAAAAGGACCCCAACAATTGAGATTGAGATTTGGCTTAATTCGTATGTATATATATATAAAGATCCATTTAAATAAAGATAGCCAAAATTCAAAATTTAAATTCAAATTTCAAAATTTAAATTTAAACTTACAGAATGAGTTACTCGAACTATAATAATAATAATAATAATAATAATAATAATAATAATAATAATAATAATAATAATAATACCCCATGTGTGTATATATATATATAGTTACTGTATATAAATAAAAATAAAATTCAGACACAGCACAGTAAACCCAATTTTCGGCCCGGCCCATTTGCAACCCCCAACTGAACTATGTCTGAAACGCATCCTGAAGGTGAGTTCGTTAACTCGCTACTCAGGGAGTTCGCGTCGCCTGTCTCTCCCTTCTTCATAGATCTTGTACGTGACCTCACTCTAGAGGATGTTGATCGCCCGGAGCGTCAACATCCTGCATCCTTTTATGGGTTTTCGAAATTCTCACTCGAGAGAAATTCAAATTCGGACGATGTGGGTGCTTCAATTCTCCGACATTTCAGGAATCAGGTGCGGTTAGGTTAAAATTTTTCCTTTTCTCCCTAAAAGACAAAGCAAAGAGTTGGCTATACTCTTTGAGGCCGAGATCCATAGGAACTTGGGCAGAAATGACCCAAGTATGTTTCAACAAATATTTCCCACAACATAAGACTAACGACCTAAAAAGACAAATTTCCTCTTTCTCCCGAAAAGATAGTGAAACCTTGTACCAAACTTGGGGGAGATTTAAAGAGTTGTTAAACATGTGTCCTCATCATGGGTATGAAAATTAGTGCTTGGTTAGTTACTTATATGAGGGACTCACGATTAGGGAGCGCCAATTTGTTGAGATAATGTGTAATGGGGAGTTTCTTCAAAAAGACCCTGAGGAAGCCATAGAATTCCTCAAAGACTTAGCTAAAAAAGCCCACACATGGACTGAATCTAGTGCTACAGATAGCACAAATAGGTCACGACCTAGTGGAATTTACCATCTTAGGGAAGAGGACAAACTTAAAGCTCAATTAGAAGTCTTAACTAGGGAATTGGAAGTCTTGAAAACCAAAGATAAGAAGGTCACCCACATGGTTGCTAAGGTTGAATCACAAGATACATGTTTTGTTTGTGGAGAGTTGGAACACTTAGCTCAGGATTGCCCAACTTACAGTGAGATGAGAGGAGTGTACGAGGAACAATGTAACACCTTAGGGATGTACAAAAAGCCTTATTCACCCTATTCTGAAACCTATAATCCAGGTTGGAGAAACCACCCAAACTTTGGTTGGAAATCGAACCCCAAAACAACAACCAATGGAAGTAGGAATAATAACCATCCAAGTCTTATCAAGCACCTCAATACAATGCACCATAAGTTAGGAATTCCTTACAGGACACCTTACAAGCATTTATGGAGGCCCAAAATAAGACTAATCAAAAATTTGAAATAGTTCTTGCACAAGTGGTGGAAGAGAACAAGGAAATCAAAAGTCAAATCACTACGCTAACTAGCGCTTTGACTATACAAGAGCGAGGTAAGTTTCCATCTCAAACTCAGTCTAATCCAAAAGGGCAACATATGGCACAAGCCTCTACTTCTGACACACAAAATCTTGAAGAGGTAAATGCCATCACTACTCGAAGTGGTAAGATCTTAAATGAGCCTACATTGCCAATCAACACTACCATGGAGAACAAAGATGTTCCCCCACAAAAGGAGGACATTTTTGAGAAAGAACTTGAAAAGAAATTTTTGATCCCAGTGCCTTTTCCCGAAGCTCTCAAATCTAATGGGAAAAACTCGAAAATTCAAGGTGAGATTCTAGAACACTTAAAACAAGTTAAGATTAATCTTCCCTTGTTGCATGTAATTAAACAGGTTCCGGCTTACGCCAAAGTTATCAAGGATCTATGCACCATCAAAAGAAAACACCATGTTAAGAAGACTGCATTCTTGATGGAATAGGTAAGTGCGGTAATTGAACAGAAAGTGCCACCCAAGTATAAAGATCCAGGCTGTCCTACAATTTCCTGCCAGATCGGCACACATGAATTCAATCAAGCATTGTTAGACTTGGAAGCAAGTGTCAATCTCATGCCCTATTCTATTTACTTATAATTAGGACTTTGAGATATCAAACCTACATCCGTAGTTCTACAATTGGCCGATCGATCAATTAGGAAACCACGGAGAATAGTGGAAGATGTTCTAATACAGATTGATAAATTTTATTACCCTGTTGATTTTCTTGTTTTGGATAATCAATCTGTAGTCAATATGGAGTCCAAAATCCCTCTTATTTTAGGGAGACCATTTCTTGCCACTGCTAACGCTTTTATTAATTGCAGGAACGGTCTTATGAAGTTATCATTTGGGAATATGACTCTTGAGATGAATATTTTCCATATTAGAAAACAACCCGGAGAGGAGGACGACTGCTACCATTCATACATGATAGGCACACTTATCTTAGAGGAGGCTTATAGAAAAAAGGATTTTGACTCTTTAGAACACTTTCTTGATTCTGATTTTGAAGATTTATTTTATCCTGATGATTCGACTAATGTGTTTGGTGTTTTTGACTCACAGGATAAAAGGACTTGATTTTGGCAACCACGCTTTGAAGAATTGTCTCATGGAGGAGAGAAGCCAAAACCATCTAACTTGGAGGCACCAAAAGTTGAACTTTCCCCACTGCCCGAAGGTTTGAAGCACGTATTCTTGGGAGCAGGTGATACGTTTCCTGTTATTATTTCTTCAGAACTTAGTGTTGAACAAGATGAAAAATTGATAAACTTGTTAAAAGAACATAAGTCTACACTAGGTTGGACTATAGTTGATATTAAAGGTATTTCTCCATTAATATGTTCCATAGAATCCATTTAGAGGAAGGTACCCAACCTCTTAGAGACCCCCAAAGAAGACTTAACCCAACAATGAAAGAAGTGGTAAAGAAAGAAGTCTTAAAACTATTAGATGCAGGTATAATCTATCCAATATCTGATAGTCAATGGGCAAGTCCAACACAGGTAGTGCCAAGAAATCTGGAGTAACTGTGATTCAAAATGATAAAGGACTGTCTGTTCCAACTAGGGTAGTAACTGGATGGTGAATGTGCATTGATTATAGGAAATTAAACACAGCCATTCGAAAAGACTACTTTCTATTGCCTTTTATTGACCAAATCTTGGAACGTGTAGCTGGTCATCCTTTTTATTGCTTTCTCGACGGGTACTCAAAATATTACCAGATAGAGATAGCTATAGAGGATCAGGATAAGACTACCTTCACATGCCCTTTTGGTACTTATGCTTTTCATAGGATGCCATTTGGATTATGCAATGCACCAGCTACTTTTCAACGTTGTATGCTTAGTATTTTCTCAGACATTGTTGAAAAATGCATAGAGGTCTTTATGGATGATTTGACTATTTTCGGTAACTCTTTTGATTCATGTCTACTTAACTTAAAATCTGTTTTGAGTAGGTGTGAAGAAAAAGGACTTGTGCTTAATTGCCAAAAATGTCATTTCATGGTGTCTTCTGGGATTGTTTTGGGACACATTGTTTCAGAAAGAGGAATCGAGGTTGACAAGGCTAAAATCGAGTTGATCTCTAAATTACCTACACCCAAAATGATAAAAGATGTCCGATCTTTTCTAGGGCATACTAGTTTTTATAGGAGGTTTATACAAAATTTTTCTTTTATATCTAGACCATTGTGTAACCTCTTATTAAAAGATGCTAAATTTGTATGGACTCAAGCTTGTGAGGAAGCATTTCAGACACTAATTGTCAAACTCACCAGCGCTCCCATTATGCAGTCACCTAATTGGAACCTTCCATTTGAGATTATGTGTGATGCTAGTAACTATGCTGTAGGGGCGGTACTTGGTCAACGAAGGGAGGGCAAACCCTTTGTAGTTTACTATGCTAGTAGGACCTTGAATGATGCTCAAATGAATTATTCTACTACTGAAAAGGAATTATTAGCTGTTGTTTTTGCCTTGGACAAA
Source organism: Boswellia sacra (assembly GCA_013180625.2). Taxonomy (NCBI): domain Eukaryota; kingdom Viridiplantae; phylum Streptophyta; class Magnoliopsida; order Sapindales; family Burseraceae; genus Boswellia; species Boswellia sacra. The sequence continues at coordinate 227,074 of SNVD02007173.1, read as the reverse complement.
TTTTGTTCTTATTTAATTGGTTCACCTATTACTGTGTTTACTGACCATGTAGCTCTTAAGTACCTTTTTTCTAAGAAGGATGCTAAGGCTCGTCTAATTAGGTGGATTCTTCTTTTGCAAGAATTTGATCTAACCATTAAGGACAAGAAGGGTGTTGAAAACGTTGTAGCAGATCATTTATCTCGTCTTGAGTTCCATGATTCCACCAACATTCAACCCATTCAAGATGATTTCCCAGATGAACATCTTTTCACTGTAAGCCAAGTACCTTGCTATGCACATATTGTAAATTACTTGGTTTGTGGAGAAGTTCCATCTAACTGGAGTGTACAAGATAAGCGTAAGTTCCTGGTTGAGGTACGTAATTTTTATTGGGATGATCCTTATCTTTTTAAATATTGCGCTAACCAAATTATGTGACGTTACATTCCTGACAGTGAAATTGCTAGTGTCTTAAACTTTTGTCATAGCGCTGTTTGTGGTGGTCATTTCTCAATAAAAAAGACTTCCGCAAAAGTTTTACAGTGTGGACTCTATTGGCCTACTTTGTTCAAAGATACTAATAATTTTTGTCGTTCATGCGAAAAATGTCAAAAGTTGGGTGCTTTATCTCGCGATCATATGATACCTCTTAGCTCTATTCTTGTTATTGAAATATTTGACTGTTGGGATATTGACTTTATGGGACCTTTTCCAGCATCTTTTGGTTATCTTTATATTCTTCTAGCTGTTGATTATGTGTCCAAATGGGTGGAGGCTGTGGCTTGTCATACTAATGATAACACAACAGTGGTAAAGTTCCTAAAAGAAAATGTGTTGTCTAGGTATGGTACGCCACGTGTCATCATCAGTGACCAAGGGACACATTTTTGTAACCGTTCTTTTGAAGTTTGATGTGCAGGTATGGTGTTCTTCATAAGATTTCCACCGCATACCATCCACAGACAAATGGGCAAGCTGAGCTCGCAAATAGGGAGGTCAAGCAGATTCTAGAAAAGACTGTTAACCTAAATCGCAAAGACTGGTCTTTACACCTTTCTGATGCATTATGGGCATACTGCACTGCTTATAAAACTATTCTAGGAATGTCTCCATATCGCTTTGTCTATGGGAAAGCTTGTCATTTACCTGTTGAGTTAGAACATAAAGCTTATTGGGCTATTAAAGCCCTTAACTTTGATTTGAGTGCTGCAGGTCTTCAAAGAAAGTTACAATTATAAGAAATAGAAGAATTGCAGAATGATGCCTATGAAAACTCCAAGATCTACAAGGCTAAGATGAAAGCAGCTCATGACAAACAAATCTTGAGAAAAAACTATGAGCTAAATCAACGCGTTTATTTTTACGATTCTCGATTGCATTAATACCCTGAAAAGTTGAGATCTCGATGGACTGGGCCATTTGTCATAAAGCATATTTTTTTCCAATGGAGCGGTGGAGATTGAGGACCCCACCGATGGGCGAATTTTCAAAGTTAATGGGCAACGGTTGAAAAATTATGTGGAAAGGGAAAGCCAAATTATGTGTCTCGAGGATATCTCTCTTGTGCCTCCTGTCTATCGTAATTAATCAGATTCTATCTGTCTAATCTGTCTGTACCATATTTTGACTTTGTTTTTGCTTTTATTATTTGGTTGTCTTTGCTTTTATTATCTGTCTGTACCATATCTTGAATTATGTACCATATCTTGACTTTATTTTTGCTTTCATTAACTCGTTGTCTTGCTTTTATTATATGTTTGTCCTATAATTTTTGTTTTTGTTTATATTTTCTTTTGCGTGTTTTTATTCATTTTTTGATTAAGTGGCGGATACGATACTCCATGATTATTTAAGTCGGTTTTCCAGTTCCCTAAAAACTGTAACCCAAAAAAAAAGTGCATTCATCTTTTCTTTCAAAATGGATACGATTCTTTCAAATCTTTGTAAAAATTTTCCTTTTCTTCCTCCAAATGCATTACTCAAAATTTACAAAGCACGGTTTGAGAGGTTAAAATTATTGATGCTTATGGGTTTACCTATTGATGTACGATGGTTAATTGAAGCCAAAGTCCGATTATTGGTGAATGTTTCAAAAACCCTTGTTTCGTTTATGCCTGGTTTGGGTAAAAGCTCTTATTCAAAAAAATGGAGAGCAAATAAATTACAAGTTTGTCACAAATGTGCACGATGGACCTGTAACAAGCAATGTCGCTCTTTAGTATATGTGTCTGTAATTCGAGAAGACAAGATTCAATTCATTAAGGATGGACTGAGTAAAGAGTCTCTAGATAATGTCTTATTGACTCTTGAGATGCATTCTTGTGGAATTGTGCATCGAGAGATTTTAAGATAATGGACACAATTTTGAAAAGAGCAAGAATGCTATAGTCTCAGGAATCTGACTCAAAACGATCCTGTTTGCCAATTTATAAGAAAATTGGATGGGAAGCATATCCCCAACTCATAGAAGGTGTTTAAGCCGTTACTAAACGTAAAACCAGAGGAAGATGTGAACCACAATCACAACTACCTGTACATATGCATGCTCGCCGTTATTTTTGAATGCCTACTTTTATTTTATTTTATTTTATTTTTATCTTTCATGTTTTTCAAGCAAACAGTTGAGCTACCTATATAGATGTCATTATTGTAATATCTTTTTGTATTCTATAAATACATCTCATGTTCTTCATTTGTATATACTTAGTGAGTTGTATCAAAATGAAAGAAACCTCAGCTCGTCGATTCAAAAATATTTGTTTATTTTGTGGATCTCAGCCTGGTAAGAATATAGCTTTTATAGAAGCAGCTCATAATCTTGGTAAGGTTTTAGCTGAGAGAAAACTTCATTTAGTTTATGGGGGAGGTAATCGTGGGTTAATGGGGTGTGTGTCAACAACTGCATACTCAAGAGAAAGTCAAGTTTTAGGCATTATCCCTAAACCTTTAGTTAATATCACTGGGAAAACAGTTGGAGAGGAATTACAGGTATCATCCATGCATGAACGCATAGCTCGTATGATTGTAAATGCAAATGCCTTTATTGCTTTACCAGGAGGTTTTGGAACAATGGAAGAAATCTTTCAAGTTGTCTCTTGGGCCCAACTCAATATCCACCAGAAACCCATAGGTTTGTTGAATGTCAATAATTTCTTTGATTGTTTATTGTGTTTTGTTAATCAAGTTGTGAAGCAGAGATTTATCTCACAATCAGCTCAACGGATCCTTGTTTCTGTCTCAACTGTCGATGAACTAATTGATAAATTGCAAGCTTTTGTTTCCGAACCTGACCCTGAAGTATCTCAAATTGACTGATTTGTGGGAATGAGCAATAAGAGCAAATTGGATCTGTCACTTCGTTTGTAACTTTTCTTACTCCTAGCTTTGTTCACAACATTTTTCTTTCGATTCAGTGTCTTTCAAGTTTGTTTGTTTCTCTTGAATAAATGAAGCTTCAGGTGATGTTTCCTATACTTTCTCTTTCTATATTTAAACATTGAGGACAATGTTTCGATCTGGTTGGGGGTAATAGTAGACATATATCATGTTTTGCATTGTATTATAAAAAAAAATCTATTGGTCTAAGAATGGCGAAGTAAAGAGTTCATTATCTCTTGAGACGCATTCTGGATCTATTAGATCAAGAATGACAGAGTAGAGAGTATAGTTTTGACCTTTTGATAACGCATTCTAACTAGTTGATTTGTTTTTATTTTTGAGTTGTATTTCATGCACAGCTGTTTATTGTATGTGTTCTCGATAATTCTCGTGTAAATGGGTTTGTTTTTCTGTCTAGGTATGATTTCAAAATTGTTGATTTGAGTCATCTTTTCTATTTAGGTTATCAAAGACTGATTTCTGAAATTATTTTGAGTACAATGATAAGCCTTGTGGTAAGATGGATGATTCAACATATATAGCCAAGAGAATTCCCATGTTTAACTTTACATTTTTTTAATCTCACATATCTTTTGTGAGTGAGTAGAGAGGTTGAGAAAACAACTTATAAACTTTTATTAACCCTTTGAATTGATTAATCTTTGTTTAGAGTGTTATTTCTCAGATTGAGGGATTATTTGATTGTTCAGCTAAAGGACGATTCAAAATAAAATTTCAATTCTTGTAAAAAAAGAACAAAAGAAAAAAAAAACAAAGAAAAAAAGTTAAAAAAAAGAGTCGGTTCGATTCAATAATGTCTTCATTCAAGTTTAGAAGAATAAAAAAAAAAAAAGAGTCAGTTCGATTCAATAATGTCTTCATTCAAGTTTAGAAGACATAAAAAAAAAAAGATTCAGTTCAATTCAATAATGTCTTCATTCAAGCTTAGAAGACATAAGTTTTATGAAGCAGTCTTTCTCATCAAGCTCTATTTATTTTGTTCATTTAAGATGAATGAAGTCCTAAAGTTGGTATGTTGTAAGAATGGTATTATAAACAGTTTATTTTCCTATCTTTGGATTAATGTTAGTTTGTCTGTCTGTCCTTAAATGTGACATTTTCTTGAGTGCTTATCTGTTTTTCAACTCCATGAGAAAGATCTTAGCCTTTTTAAATAGTTATTTACTCGTGAGGATATAGAGTTAAGGCTTTTACATGGAGTAATTTTCAAGGCTATATGTGTTGTGGTTCGTGGTAAGAAGGTTTTGGCTTGATTAACTTGTACTCAATTTTGGAAGTTATGATTGAAATAACCTTTATAGCAATCGTGATCTTGAATTGACATTTTGTTTGAAATGCTGAAGTAGTTCTTCATATTTCATTGACGCTTGAATTGCTAGGGACTAGCAATAAGCTGGCAGGGGATTGTGATAAACGTATGAAAGTACACTGTTAAGCATAAATAATTAATGTTAATTGGTCAATATTATAAACTTTTATGATATTTTAGCATAATTATTTTACTTATACCTCTTTTATATTTGTTTCATTTCTTTTGCATTTTCTTTAGTCTTTATTTGAAATAAAGTGTTGTCCCTAAATTGTGACTAATGAAAATCATTTTGCAGGATTATAAAATGGACATAATTCTCAATCTATGGATCAAAGAGAAACAAAGCTGGGTTGATAGCAGCCCTACAAAAGTTTTTGACATTGATCCTCATACTGGACAGGTTAGTTTTCTTTTCTTTTCTTTTTTTAAGAGAAAATTCAAATTAGTCTTATCAATTTTTCCAACACTTATGTTTAACATGAATGCTTGAGTCTATGATATGCCTACTGCGGTTTTAAAAGGAAAATCATCAGGCTTTATCTGCTAAATGAAAGTGCTTCCTTGAGAAAGAACTTCTCATGGAGAAGGCAATATTTTGCATTGCCTGCCTTCCTGTATGAAATTATCATTTTGCACTGGATTGATGACATATGTGAAAACTGACTTTACATTAGGCTGAAATGCTAAAGATCGGTAAGAGTTCTCCATAAGAAATTGTTCTCTTTTTGAGTGGTTTTGCCTGTTGAAAGAGAAACCTTTTTGAGTGGTTCTGCAAGATTGATATGAGCTATTTATACATGTTTGGATGCCTTCTAGCATATTAGTGATGTCACCTAAAGAGCATGGAGGAACAAACTTCTATGAGCTTGAAGATTATATGTTCAGTGTATTCTGACTTGAATAGAGAAGGTTGTTTTCTGTGTTTTATAGCATATATTTGGGTGTTATGCCTGTTTTTATATATTTTTTGCTTTCCTGTCATGGAATTTGATGTTTTTGGACCTGTGATTCACTCCACTTGTGACTCCTATTACATTGATTTAATATGCATATTCAGTTTCTTAATTATTAAAGAAAAGATAAATAAATAGAGCTTAACATATACTATCTGAATGTGTTGATTATATTCTGTACGTCATCTTCTTTGTTTTGGTTTGCTTCTCTTTCTAAAAAATGTATAACAATAATAATAATAATGATTGTAATATTTTCTTTTTCCTTGTGTTATCCAACTTATGACAAGGTTAGGGGTTGCATGATGCATGTAAATAAACATTAGAAGGGGTAAGATATTAAATTAAGAAGCTTATTGAAGTCGTATGTAGGTTTGTACATAAGGTGTGTTTGAGAGTAGAGATTTAGTTGAAAGGAACCTTGTATATTCCATTAGGTATAGTTGTTGGAGTGGAGAAAATGTTTACTTCTGCCTATGATGGCCAATATGTATTTAGAGCTTCTTTTTTAGTGGGTTGTTGGGCTTATGTTATGGCTAGGGCTCGGGAATTTTGTGATTTTACTGTTGATGTTGTTATGTTGGGCTTGTCCAATAAATTTAATGCAAGAGTTGGTGAAACTACTGGATGGATTGCTGAAGCAAAGTAAATGAAAGGCCCACATGTGGAGGATTGCAAAATGTGGAGCAACCTAATATTTGTTATCAGATTGCTTGGTCTTGACAATTTCGTTTAGTTGCTAATCAGTGTAAATTTTGGGCTTGGTTTTGTATGTCTACTGTCTGTTGAAATATATACGGATGATTGTTTGGACTTGTATGTAATAATTATCTTTTGATGCATTCATTCTGTTAAAATTAAGATCTTAACATGTTTTAAGTGATTATATCATAATCAGGTTGTAGTGGTTGATAAAGAGGCATAGACTTATGTGATGAAGTGATTAAGAAAGTAGAAGCTATGGGGAAGCCAGGACTTGTGAAAATCTATGCTGAAGAAGACAGTTTTATATTCACAGTTGAATCTACTGGTGCAATTAAAGCTTATCAGCTGGTCCTTAATGCCATAAAAGTTCTGAAACAGAAGCTGGATGCAGTTCGCCTCTCTGAAGATACGGTGGAAGCTGATGATCAGTTTGGTGAACTTGGAGCACATATGCGAGGAGGATGAGCTGTTAACATATAAATAAATTGGATTTAGAAGATTCTAGGAGATCACTTGACTTCAATTTGCGATTGACAGGAGCTGTTATGTACTGAGAAAAATTTGCAGGAATGTACTCTCCATGGGCCTATTCATTTGTACAGGTACCAAAATCTTTAGAAGTGATAAAAAATTTAACTCAACATATGGAACTCTACTAGATATGCTTTTCCAGATTGGTTTTCTTTTGGCTGTGAAAAGCACAAGTAGAATATAATGGGTCATTAATTTAATGTTTTTCTTATTCATGTTCATATTGATTTTGTAGGTGACAGTTGAGATTCCCTATTTACTTATTCAAGCAGTCACATATATTCATATTGATTTTGTAGGTCACATATCTAACCTATTCGTTTCTATCCTCTGGCTTTTAGACTTCGAGGAACAAGCACAGATGCTTTTTTACCTATATAATCTATTGTTTTTGGACTTGTTATAAGTAACGAATCTTTAGTAAGAATCTTCTGCTGTATGCTTACCTTGTGCAGCTAGGTTCTTCAAGCTTCCTTCCATTGAATTGAACTCCATTCAAGCATGTACCGATTTCTTTTTTGTGTTTAGTGGTGAATGTTTTGTGTTTGTAAGCTCTTAGTTTTATTGGGATTTTTCTTGGTTGTCAAAGCAATATGAAAGTGTGAAGAGTTGTTTATGAATGACAGTGGCTTATCAAAAAATTAGGAAATTGAAGGGCCAGTCATGCTTTAAATAGAAATCTTTTCTGTTGACATGAGTCTGTTTCTTAAATTTTTTAAAATACCTACTATATATATATTAATTTTTTTTAAATACTTGGCTTTTTAAAAACTGCCAAGTATATATTTTTTTAATTTTTGAAACTATTACACTTGACGGCCAAAACCATCAAGTATATTTTTTTTAATTTTTAAACCTATTATATTTTGCGGTATAAAACCGCCAAATATAGTCGGATGCATATTTGACACTTTGACTGATCGCCAAATATAGTCAAATTGACTATATTTGACGGTGCCATTGGTGACACTTTTAAGACCGTCAAATATGATCATTTTTCTTGTAGTGGGGATGAATTTGAGTGCTGTCCTAGCAGAAGCATGGGAATCGGGTGAGATCATAAAACTTATTCTTTCTAGGAATTCTGTCCAGGAACTGCCACCTGAACTCTCCTTATTTGTCTCCCTTCAGGTTAATTTCATTGATCTAGTCATCATTTTTTATTCTTAGTTGGGGTCTGAATAATGCCTTTGTAAATGTCAGTTGTTTTTGTATTTTTAGCCAAGTTATTAGTCTGTTAATTTCAGAAAGTCATGGATACTTTAAATCCTGAAGACTTTTGGTTTATGCAATATGGTGTGAGGCCAACAATGTCATGTCAACTTCTTGTTAGTTTGATGAAAAAATATGGAGCAAAAGCTACTCTGCTCGATCGTCCACAGTAGATATTCGTAGGGCTTTTTGAGATTTAACAGACACCATATCATATACTATAACTGAGGAGTTGTGTAATTCTCATGTTATCAGATGTCATCTACATTGGTTTACAATAGTTTTATATGATATACCATGACTTTGGGCAATTGTTTTGTGATCTGAAACCATCCATAAAAACAAATTCATTTTAAGATTTATCTGGATGGGCAGGCTTTGATATTATCACAGAGCAAGATTAACGATCGCCCAAGCACAATGTTGAAGCCCCTTTCTAAACTTGTTGCTGGACAGTAATCCTCTGAGACAGGTAAAGTAGATCCATGTAGAGTCTCAAATGTAAATTATATATATGCATTTACATATATATATATATATATATATATATATATATATATATTACAAATTTAGAAATTATATTTAATGTATTGTGGGTTGGAAGTTGTTGGACTTAGCCCCATTGAGCCAAGGCTTTATGTATATAAGAGATGGGGTTTTCTAGAATTAAGGGGAAGGAAAAAGAAATGAAGAAAAGAAGAGAGGAGGAGAAGAAGTTCACGGTTCTAGGAAGAAAAGAAGAGAAAAAGAAGAAGAGAAAGGAGAGAGAAGAAAAGAGAGGAAAAAATTCAAGAAGTTTAGCATGGAAAGTAAGTAGGAGTTTCTAACACTATACTTAGCTCATGTTGTGTGTTTTTTTGTTATATTGATATTAGTTGTTATACATATAACTTGTTTTAGCTTGATTTCTTGATTGCTTGGATGATGAATTATGAGTGAAACTACTTATTGTAAGTTGATTGTTGTAGTTGAAAGAGAAATTATGTGTAAAATTTAAGGGTTGATGAAGGGATGTAGAGATGGTTTTGTGAGATGTGTAGTTCATGTGACTGTCTTGTGTTGATTGAGTTGGTGCATTTTTTTGGATTGAGAATCGCATGATTTCTCATTTGTTTTGAAAAATAGATGTATTAAGCTTTGATTAGCCTTTGATTTTGTTGAATTTGGAGTTAAAATGGATTTTTTGGCGAATTTTTGAAGTTAGGGGTCGAATTTTGGAAATGGAAATGGGGAAACCGACTTAATGTAACAGGTTTGCATGGCTGAATTTAGTTTCTGCCATCTTTCTCGACACCACTCGACACTTTTCTATCGAGTATCAAATTAACAGTATTGAGCGTCGAGTGAACAGTGTCGATCATCGAGTGAACAGTATCGAGCGAACAATGCATCGAATAAACAGTGTCGAGTGAACAGTGCATCAAATAAACAGTGCATCGAGTGAACAGTGCATTGAGTGAACAGTATCGAGTGAATAGTACTGTTGAGTGAACAGTATCGAGCAAAATTATAGAACCACCCCAAATCAACTGTATACTTCCCAAAAAGTCCTGGATTGAGATTTATCATAGTAATGATGTTGAAAGGTTGTTAATATATGCATTGGACCGTGAATGGGCCATTTTATATACGGATCCAAGGAGAATACGGATATTAAATTCTAAGTGTTGGACTTTGGGTGGACCGTTCTATATACGGACCCAAGGGGAACACAAATAAAATGATATGGTGTGTTAGACCTTGGGTGGACCGTTCTGTATACAAACCTAAGGGGAACACAAATATAATGATATGATGTGTTGGACCTTGGGTGGACTGTTCTATTTATGGACCCAAGGGGAACACGAATATACCGATGAGATGTGTTGGACCTTGGATGGGTTGTTCTGTATACGGATCCAAGGGGAACACAAATATTTCGATATGATGTGTTAGACCTTGGATGGGCCGTTCTGTATACGGATCCAAGGGAAACACGAACAGAAATTTCATATGCGAACGAACATAATTGTTTGGTCTATTATTATTGGATGTCTAATTATGTGATTGAATAATTGTGGAATGCTTATGATTTAGTATAACGTTAGAATTTTCCTACTGGGCTTTATGCTTACCCCCCTCCCTCTACAGGTACACAGAAGGATGCTCATCTTAGAGATGTTCCAGAGCTTTCTTAGGGAGTTTAAAGTCTGTATGCATATAATTTTTAGGAATGTCTTGATTTTCCTAGTATGTAATGAGAGATTTTGTTAGGTGACTATTAACTGATGTATTGATTTTATCACTAGTGTATGTAAAATTGATTTTGAACAAATAGTCATAAGTTGTAATGAGTTTTTATGATATAAATATATAAAATTTTTATAAATTCTTATTCAATCACCTCTAAAATCTCTAAATAAGAGATGTTAGGGCGTGACAGGGTGGTATCAGAGCCTAGGCTTTATTGTGGACCTGTGGAAAGAGGGTAGATGGTCTGGGAGGGGTAGAGTCATATTTCTATACTTGCATGTGCCTTGAATAACTGTTTGATGTGTTTCTGTTCTATATGTTATAAAATTCTGTCACTTATGTTTTGCCATTGATAAAAATTAGATAATGAGTTCTCGTACGCGAAGTGCTTCAAGTTCTAACCCACCTGAGGGTGGTGAGAGGTTAGAATTTTATAGGGCCATGAGGGATGTGGCCAATATATTGGTCGAAACAGTGGCAAACACCGTTAGAGAGACTCTTCGTGCTAACCCACCACCACCGCCTCAACCAGTGTTAGAGACGGGTGTTGACAATAGAATGAAGGGTTTACTTAGGGAAATCCAACACCACAATCCACCTACTTTCAATGGGGAGCCTGATCCGAATGTTGCAGAAAATTGGCTTATATGAGTTGAGCGCCTCTTCAATCTTTTGCAAGTTGAGGAAGATCTACGGGTTAGGGTGGCAACTCATCTGTTGTTAGGAGAGGCGTTATAGTGGTGGACGTCTGTTAAGCGTATTAGAGGAGGAAACATTCTTACATGGAAGGACTTCTCTACTACTTTTCTGGATAAATATTTTCCTACGATTTTTCGGGACCAAAAGAAAAATGAGTTTATATACTTGACCTAGGGGAATATGACGGTACAATAATATGAGGCACGATTTACTGCTTTATCCCGTTTTGTACCTGGGTTGGTGGCAGATGAGGCTAGCAAGGCTTGGAGATTTCTAAAGGGACTGAGAGATGACATCAGACCTTCAGTAGTAGTGTGTAGATTGACTACATATTCTGAGGTGGTGGAGACCGCCTTAGTTACAGAACAGGAGTTATCCCAGAGCCACAGGGTGGGGAGTATTGGCATACCTTCTAGAGGAGCGAGACAGCAGGATCGTTCAACTAAGAGACAGAGAACTCAGTCCAATAGGACTTCTTTTAATTCTCAATCTTAGCAATTACAATCTCAAGGCTCCATGGCAAGTGGGTCCTCACAGAGTTAGAGAGTTTGTTATGGGTGTGAAAAACCGGGTCACTTGCGATATTAGTGTCCCAGATGTTATAGATACGAAAAATACAGTCATATACAACGGGATTGTTCGGCAGGGATGAGAGGTCCTCAGAGTGCCACTAGTCAGACCCAACCGGCTCCTTGACAAGGGTCAGGGTCACAGATTAGACCCCCATTATAAGGACGTGATACTCATTCCCATCAAACATCTCAGAGGCAGTTTCTTCTCAATCTGTTAGGCCTCCGAGATCAACTAAGAGCATTAGACAGTAGGGACAGATGACTTAGGGATGAGTCTTTGCTCTGACTCAGCCGACAGAGCCTACAGATCACGGGGTTGTTGGAGGTACATTACTGGTTTTTAATGCATGGGCTCGTGTTTTATTTGATTCTGGAGCTACTCATTCTTTTATATCCACCCATTTTGCATCTACATTAGGATTAGAGTCTGATTTGTTAGACTCTGTATTACATATGGAGTCACCTATGGGTAATACTCTAGAAGTTGGGAGGATATGTCGCTCTTGTATGCTGGAGATTAATGGCCACCGATTGTCATTTGATTTGATGCTTATGAATTTCACGGAGTATGATGTGATATTAGGAATAGATTGGTTGTCTGCTTATCGAGTTATATTGGATTGTCACAAGAAGAAGGTGATCATCCACACGCCGGATGGCATCATTTTTAGTTTTTATGGGGATAAATATGCATTATCGCATTACTGTTTGCTTGGGTCGCGAAACAAGAAAGGGGGTGGGAACATGATAGCAAGTATATTAGTGGAAGAGGCTAATAAAGAGGTTTCTGAACTTCCTCGTGTGGTGAATGAATTTCTTGATGTTTTTCCTGAAGAATTGCCTGGGTTACCTCCAACTAAAGAGGTGGAGTTTGCTATTGAAGTGTATCCAGGCATGGCACCTATATCAATTGCTCCTTATCGAATGGCTCCAGCAGAGTTGAAAGAGCTAAAGCTGCAGATAGAAGAATTGTTAGAGAAGGGATTCATCCGACTTAGTACTTCTCCTTGGGGTACACCAGCTTTGTTCGTGAAGAAGAAAGATGGTTCATTACGTTTATGCATCGATTACAGGCAGTTGAATCGGATTACAGTGAAAAACAAATATCCTTTACCTAGGATAGATGATTTGTTCGACCAGTTGAGAGGATCTTGTTATTTTTCCAAGATAGATCTTCGTTCGGGTTATCATCAGTTGAGAATAAAGGAAGGAGATATACCCAAAACCGCTTTTCGTACCCGGTATGGACATTATAAGTTCTTGGTCATGCCATTTAGACTAACTAATGCTCCTGCTACCTTTATGGATTTGATGAACCGTGTTTTCAGACCTTACTTAGACCAATTTGTGATTGTGTTCGTGGATGATATCCTCATTTATTCTTCATCTGAGGTTGATCACGAGCAACATCTACGCGTGACACTTCAAACGCTAAGAGAGCATCGTCTTTATGCCAAGCCGAGTAAATGTGAATTTTGGCTATCAGAAGTAAAATTTTTAGGCCATGTGGTGTCAAGACAGGGAATCTTAGTGGATCCATCGAAAGTAGAAGCAGTTATGAAATGGAAACGACCAAAGAATATATTTGAAACACGTAGCTTCTTGAGTTTAGCAGGATACTATCGGCATTTTGTTGAGAACTTTTCTCGATTGGCTGCACTAATGACCAGGTTGACAAGGAAAGGAGTCAAATTCAAATGGAATGATGCATGTGAGTAAGCATTCCAAGAATTGAAGAAAAGATTAACTTCAGCATCTATTCTTGTGATACCACAACGTGGAGTTGATTATGTAGTTTTTCCTAATGCTTCCTTGGATGGGTTAGGGTGTTAATGCAACAAAGTCGAGTTGTAGCCTATGCATCTCGTCAGTTGAAACCTCATGAGCAGAATTTTCTCACTCATGACTTAGAATTGGCTACGGTAGTGTATGCTTTGAAAATTTGGCAACATTATCTGTATGGTGAGAGGTTCGAAGTCTTTTGTGATCATAAAAGTTTGAAATACATTTTCACCCAAAAAGACTTGAACTTGAGATAACGGAGATGGATGGAGTATTGGGAAGACTATGATTTCTCTATCCAATATCATCCAGGCAAGGCAAATGTGGTGGCTGATGCATTAAGTAGAAAGTTAAGGGCCATGGCTAGTGCGATGATAGGTGAGTGGAGCATGTTGCGGTCTGTTTGTGATTATGATATCTTGGCTAAGGATCGCGAAGTTCAAATTTGCCTTTTTACACTTGTTGCCCAACCATCTTTTGTGCATAGGGTGATTGAATGGCAACATCAAGATTCTGAGACCAGAGCCTTGTATGAGCAAGTGTTACACGGTGATGGGAGTGTGGATTAGACCATTGGTTCAGAAGGGAGTTTATGATTTAAGGGCAGGATCTTTGTTCCATCAAGTAAAGAGTGTAAAGATGATATTCTTAAGGAATTTCATCATTTTAAATTCGCTGTTCATCCTAGTGGTACTAAGATGTATCATGATTTACGTCATCAGTTTTGGTGGAAAGGAATGAAGCAGGATGTTGCTGAATATGTGACTAGATGCCTTACTTGTCAACAAGTGAAGGCTGAGCACCAAAGGCCTGCAGGATTACTTCAACCATTGCCGGTAGCAGAGTGGAAGTGGGATCACATTACCATGGATTTTGTTATTGGATTACCCTGTTCTTTAAAAGGAAAAGATGCAATATGGGTGATCGTGGATAGGTTAACTAAAGTATCACACTTTCTTCCTATACGTACAACCGATTCAGTAGATGTTTTGAGTCAGCTGTACATTAAAGAAATTGTGAGATTCCATGGAGTTCTAGTTTCAGTGGTGTCAGATAGAGATCCCTGATTTACAGCTCAATTTTGGCAAAGCCTTCAAAGAGCTATGGGTACTCAGTTGTTATTTAGTACAGCCTTCCATCCTCAAACTGATGGTCAATCAGAGCATACTATTCAAATTTTGGAAGATATGTTGAGGGCTTGTGCGATGGATTTCCAAGGTAATTGGGAGAATCATCTACCACTTATGGAATTCGCATACAACAATAGCTATCAATCAAGTATTGGAATGGTACCTTTTGAGGCACTCTATGGCAGACCGTGTAAATCCCCGTTATGTTGGGTAGAAGTGGGAGAAGCTACCTTATTAGGATCGGAGCTTGTACAAGAAACGACTGAAAAGGTGAAATTGATACATCAATGTTTGCTTACAGCCCAAAGTAGACAGAAAAGCTATGCAGACAAGAGGAGACGATCGTTACAGCCCAAAGTGGGGGACCATGTGTTTTTAAAGGTGTCTCCGCGTAAAGGCTTGAGGCATTTTGGGCAGAAAGGTAAACTTGCTCCACGTTACATTGGTCCATTTGAAATCCTAAGACGGGTAGGTGAAGTAGCTTATGAGCTAGCATTGCTGCCACGGTTATGAGGAATTCATAACACATTCCATGTATCGATGCTAAGAAAGTATGAACCTCACCCAACACATGTGCTATATTGGAGTGAGTTGGATATACAACAAGATATTTCGTATGATGAAGTTCCTATACAAATTCTGGACTCGAGAGTGCAAGTCTTACGTGGCAAGTCCATCCCATTACTCAAGGTCTTGTGGAAGCATCATGATGTTGAAGAGGCCATATGGGAGTTAGAGTAAGAGATTCAGAGAAAGTACCCTGAACTTTTTAATGCAGGAGGTAATTTCTGACCCATATTTTCAAATTTTGAGGACGAAATTTTTTTTAGGAGGATAGGTTGTAGAGTCTCAAATATAAATTATATATACGCATTTATATATATATTACAAATTTAGAAATTATATTTAATGTATTGTGGGTTGGAAGTTGTTGGACTTAGGCCCATTGAGCCTAGGCCTTATGCATATAAGAGATGGGGTTTTCTAGAATTAAGGGGAAGGAAAAAAAACAGAAAAGAAGAGAGAAGGAGAAGAAGTTTACGGTCCTAGGAAGAAAAGAAGAGAAAGGAGAGAGAAGAAAAGAGAGAAAAAGATTCAAGAAGTAAGAAGTTTAGCTTGAAAAACAAGTAGGAGTTTCTAACACTATACTTAACTCATGTTGTGTGTTTTATTGTTATATTAATATTAGTTGTTATACATATAACTTGTTTTAACTTGATTCTTGGTTGCTTAGATGATGAATTATGAGTGAAACTACTTATTGCAAGTTGATTGTTGTAGTTGAAAGAGAAATTATGTGTAAAATTTAAGGGTTGATGAAGGGATGTAGAGATGATTTTGTGAGAAGTGTAGTTCATGTGACTGTCTTGTGTTGATTGAGTTGATGCATTTTTCTGGATTGAGAATCGCATGATTTCTTATTTGTTTTGAAAAATAGATGTATTAAGCTTTGATTAGCCTTTGATTTCGTTGAATTTGGAGTTAAAATAGATTTTTGGTAAATTTCTGAAATTAGGGGTCGAATTCTAGAAATGGAAATGGGGAAACCGACTTAATGTAACAGGTTTGCATGGCCGAATTCAGTTTCTGCCATCTTTCTCGACACCACTCAACACTTTTCTATTGAGTGTCGAGTGAACAGTATCAAGCATCGAGTGAACAATGTCGGGTGAACAGTGCCATCGAGTGAACAGTGTCGAGTGTCGAGAAAAATTATATAACCACCCCAAATCAATTGTACACTTCCCAAAGAGTCTTAGATTTTGCATAAAAATCATATTTTCTTGAGATTTATCATTAGTCATGATATTAAAAGGCTGTTAATATATGCATTGGATATTGGATGGGCCATTTTGTATAGGGATCCAAGGAGAATACAGATATTAAATTCTAAGTGTTAGACTCTAGGTGGACCGTTTTGTATACGGACCCAAGGGGAACACAAATAAAATAATATGATGTGTTGGACCTTGGGTGGACCGTTCTGTATACGGACCTAAGGAGAACATGAATATAATGATATGATGTGTTGGACCTTGGGTGGACCGTTCTGTATACGGATTCAAGGGGAACACGAATATAACGATGAGATGTGTTGGACCTTGGATGGGCCGTTCTATATACGGATCCAAAGGGAATACGAATATTTCGATATGATGTGTTGGACCTTGAATGGGCCGTTCTGTATACGGATCCAAGGGGAACACGAACAGAAATTTTATATGCGAACGAACATAATTGTTTGGTCTATTATTATTGGATGTCTAATTATGTGATTAACTAATTGTGGAATGCGTATGATTTAGTATAATGTTAGAATTTTCCTACTGGACTTTATGCTCACCCCCTCCCTCCACAGGTACACAGAAGGATGCTCATCCTAGAGATGTTCCAGAGCTTTCTTAGGGAGTTTGGAGTCTGAGGGTTTAGGGTTTAGGGTTTAGGGAGGGAGCTTGAAAGGGAGAAAATTTTCTCTCAACTAGGGTCGCCGGAGTTACTGTTTACTCCGGCCGATTTTCGAATCAGCCTTTCAGATCTACATATGTTGTAGATCGGGATATCCTGAGACAACTTTTCTTCTGGGTCGCCCTCAGTTTCCGGATTAAAAACGGTTAAAATTGCAAAAAAAGGAATCGGAATTCACTGTTCATTATCGACGACGAGCGAGTGGGATACCACCTCTGCCATCATTGTTTTGGTCTTGACTCGATCTACAAGTTTTCCTTCTTCAGCTCCACCAGATTCGCGTCGCATCACCTTCGTTCAAGGCCATAAAGTTTCGGAATTTTCACTATTCACCGCAACCTCTCGCCGGAAAACGGCGAGTTGCATCTCACCTCCATCATTTTCTTATAGATCAGTCGACGATCTACAAGTTTTCCTTCATCAGTACCACCTGATTCGCACCACATCACCTCCGTTCAAGGCCTCAAAGTTTCGGATTTACTATTCACCGCCACCTCTCGCCGAAAAACAGCGAGTTGCATCTCACTCTTGCCACCATCTTGTAGATCGGACATCACTGACCAACTTTTTCTTCTTGGTCGTCATCTGATTCCAACCAAAAAGCCCTCAAATCGCCGCTTCTTCATTCGAATAACACTGTTCACCGCTGTGGTTACTGTTCATTTTCCGGAGATACTGTTCATCAGCCCCGCCCAGATTGTTCTTCAGGTTATTTTATGTAACTTTGCTTCTTCGTCGATTTCCTGATTCCTTGTGGTTTGGTCAATGGATCCGTATAAGGCTAATTGGGCCGACAAAGTTAAGATTACTGATTCGAGTAGTCGATGCAAGCTGTTGGGGATTACTCCCAAGAAACCGGGTACAGTGCTTGAGATCCCAGATGAGATCGTCGATGAAAATGTGGCCAAATGGCGTAGATGTCTTGTTGGTTTCTTTCCGGGATATGTGATGCCTTTTCATGCTGCTCGCTCGTTGGCCATGCGTGCATGGAAATCCAGCGGCTTGGAGGATGTCCGTTCCACAAACAAGGGGTTTCTCATCTTCCGCTTCCAAACGGAGGAAGAGGTTCACAACATCATTGCTCGCGGTTCTTGGATGTTCGGAGGTAAAACAATTATCTTACTATCTTGGAACCCGCATTTAGATTTTAATGCAAATCAATTGAGGTTTATTCCCGTTTGGATCCAATTATATGGCCTGCCGTTCCCTTTGTGGACAACCAAAGGTCTTAGCATTGTCTCCAGCATATAGGGGTGGGAATTTTTGACACGACCCGCGAACCCGACACGACACGACACGCAAATTAGCGGGTTTGGGTTTGCCTTAATCGTGTTTGGGTCGTGTTTGGGTTGAGATTTTCAACCCGTTTAATAATTGGGTCGTGTTTGGGTTGAGGGTCTGAACCCACGGGTGACACGAACCCGTTTAATGACACGAACCCGCATAATGACACGAACCCGTTTAATGACACGAATCCGTATAATGACACGAACCCGTTTAGTGACACGAACCCATTTAGTGATACAAACACGTATAATGACACGAACCCGTTTAGTGACACGAACCCGTATAATGACACGAACTCATTTAGTGACCCGTATAACCCGAATAAAACATAATATCATAAAGAAATGAATTGACAATTTGACATGATTAAATTTTGAATCAGTAAAATTACAAACACAAATCAAAAATTAATTTGAATTTTAAACTACTAAATAAAGGTAAAAAAAAGTAGAGAATTAATTTGAATTTTAAACTACTAAAGAAAAGTAAAAAAAGTAGAGAACAAAAACCTATATCAAATTTCATATTAAATACCAAAGCCAACCGTATAAATATTTAAGTTGATCATTTTATAAATAATTGGATTTTATAGAAGATGAAAGTCTAAAGATAGATGAGTTAACTGAGAATATAATGAACTTGAGTATCAACCAACAAACTAGAGAATCGACTAGTAATTCTACAATGCGATGAAGGTCTTAATTGTGTAGGTATAAAATTAATTGTGTAAGTTATTATGATTTTAATTTTGATATTATCTTGCAATAACTGTAATCTTTTACATATATTTTTTTTACAAGTTGCTTAAGAGTTAAGGAGATGAAATAGATTTTTTTCTACTTTTACGTATATTTAAAGTTTGTATGGAACTTAGTGTTTAGTAGACTATTTATCGTATTGTGGACTGAAGTTTGTTTGGGACTTGGTATTTAGTAGACTATCTATTGTGTTGTGGGTTAAAGTTTGGATGAGAGTTTGTATGTTGTGTATTTATATTGTGTTTTATGGATTAAAGTTTGTTTAAGACTTGGAATTTAGTAGACTATTTATTATGTTATGGATTGAAATTTGTATAAGACTTGATATTTAATGGACTCTTTATTGTGTTGTGAATTGAAGTTTGTATGCGACTTAGTATTTAATAAACTCTTTATTGTGTTGTGGATAGATTTTAAATATTTGATTATTGTTATTTAAAAAAAGGTTGAAAATTAAAATGTATATTCGTCTCATAATCGTGTTAATTATTTAAACGTGTCATAATCATGTCTCTTAATGTGTCATAAATGTGTCAAAACATTTAAACGTGTCATAATCGTGTCAAAACATTTAAACATGTCAAAATCGTGTCAAAACAGTTAAACGTATCAAAACATTTAAACGTATCATAATCGTGTCAAAACATTTAAACGTGTCAGAACAGTTAAACGTGTCAAAACATTGAAACGTGTCATAATCGTGTCAAAATATTTAAACGTGTCATAATCGTGTTAAACGGGTTGTATTCGTGTCAAACCCGAAAATAACCTGTTTATTATTCGTGTTAGCGTGTTGAGTCGTGTCACCCATTTAATAATCGTGTCGTGTTCGGGTTTGATGTTTTTGACACGAATAATAAATGGGTCGTGTTCGGGTTGGGTTAATTCTTATCGTGTCATAGCTCGACACGACCCAAACACGACCCGTGAACCCGTATTCCCACCCCTACCAGCATGGTTGGACAACCTATTTCTTGTGACAAGATGACTTCCGATCTTTCCAGATTGGAGTATGCGAGGGTATGTGTTCTTCTTAATGCAAAGCTCCCTCCGATCCAGAACTTTGAGTTCAAGTGCAAACTCTCTCCTGAGCCCATCCAAATTAAAGTCGAATATGAGTGGATTCCAAAATGTTACTCCAAATGTCGCAGGTTTGGTCACCGTTGTCTGGAACCAGCAAAGACATCAGTTCAGGATAAGATTGAGGCTAGCACCTCTGATAGCACCCCTTCTGATGGTGCCCTTTTGAATTCAGGTAAGGTTGCGACTGATGTCGCAGAGAGTTCGAAAGCTGTTGCTATTCCAGCAGATTCCTCAGTGCAAGTTGTGCCTCCTAAGGCTGCTACAGTTTTGAGTGCAGAGTCAGTTTCAGATTCTGACTCTCTATCTTCTTTTGCGACCGACCAAGGTAAGCTTTTGGGTACTATCCATTGTTCAACCAATCGTGAGGCATCTGTTTCGTCAGGGCGGACAAACACAGGACAACCTCTTGAGAATTCTCCCTCCCATTTTGAGCCTTTGAATAGGCTGAGTGATGAGGATCAATTTGATAGGATGGATCACACTCATACGGACACCCCAGCTACCCCGGTAAAGAAGGGTAAGAAGAAGAAAAACAAGAACGGCTGAAGCTCTTGTATTTTTTATGTTTTAGACCGATTGTGGTCATTCATCATTTATGATGTTAAGGCCGTTTGTGGCCTTTTTACTTTGCTTAGGCCGCTTGTGGTCTTTATTTTTTTGATCTTTTGTTGGATTGTATGTTTGGACTTTAAGTCCTTCTTGTAATTCTTGTGGTATGCCCCTCGGATTTTTGTACATCTTAATTTTTTTGGATTTATATTACTAAGTAACTTTTCCAAAAAAAAAGGAGTTTGGAGTCTGTATGCATATAATTTTTGGGAAATGTCTTGATTCTCCTAGTATGTAATAAGAGATTTTATTAGGTGACTATCAATTGATGTATTGATTTTGTCACTAGTATATGTAAAATTAATTTTGAACAAATAGTCATAAGTTGTAATAATTTTTATAAATATATAAAATTTTTATAAATTGTTATTCAATCACCTCTAAAATCTCTAGATAAGAGATGTTAAGGCGTGACAATCCAATTTATGATTCAGTCTCTTATCAATAAGACAGAATAATGGAGTAAAACATGAAATTGACAGGTTGCTTAATTTATTACCGTTTGTGCAAACATCAATGTCTTGTAAATTTTAAGTTCTTATGAGATTGATCTCTCATGAGAAATTTAAAACCGTGCAACCATTTGTCATGTTGTCTTTATCCTTCTTCAACCTTATTGGCAGAATGAGGACAGAACAAATATACACTTGATACTTTAGTAGCATGTATTCTGAATTGTCATTTTGTTTACTGATTTTGGTGTGTTCTGACCTGTTCATCTGTAGATTCCATCTGATGGATTTAAAGCAGTTCCTATGTTTTAGATTTATGATCTAAGTTGCAATGTAGCTTCATTACCAGAGAATCCAACATTTTCCAGCTTACCTCACTTGCAGGAGCTCTACCTGAGGTCAGTTAGCTCCAATTTTATGGCATGAACACATGCATGTGTCACGTGCACTTGCCTGTATGTATTTGTAAATATTGGTATTTTCTCCAAATATTGAGAGATTTATCTTCCTTGTTGTCTTAACAGACGACATCAACTCCATGAAGTTCCAGCAGATGTAGAAGATACCAGAGGAGATCGGATCAACAACTTC
The DNA here is from genome assembly GCA_013180625.2 of Boswellia sacra. Lineage (NCBI taxonomy): Eukaryota > Viridiplantae > Streptophyta > Magnoliopsida > Sapindales > Burseraceae > Boswellia > Boswellia sacra. The sequence goes on along the minus strand of SNVD02007173.1, from coordinate 205,319 downwards.
CCCATGTGCAAGCATAAAACTTCACACCAGGCACAAGGCAACTAAAAACAAAGAAAATAATGGGAAAATAACAGCGAAACAACTAGACCCAGAAAATAAATGCAAACAACTTCTACTTCAAGTTGTAATATATTCGATGTTAATTATGTATTGTATTATAGGTTGTAATTAGGGGTGTGCAAAATAACCCGACCCGATCGGGTTGTCCGGGTTTTAATCGGGTTAATTGTGAATATTAACCCGATATCGGGTTAAATTTGTCAGGTTTTCAAAAATCGAGTTGAAAATCGGGTTTTAATTTGGTAACCCAAAGTAACCCGACCCTACGAAATCTTTTATTTAATTAAATTTTTAGAACACGTGTCGTGGTATGATTTGTACTTACTATCTTCTTACCGTAAACCTTACAACACCAGAATACAACTATAAATATAACTTTTAACATTTAACCCTATTCAATTTCAATCCCTAACCCTAATCAAAATTCCAAACGAATCAAATACCTCCTCCTCTGCGCCGCAGCTCTATCTTCATCAGCTCTTCATCCTCCGTTAGCTCTGCATCCTCCTCCTCCGCGGCTCCGTCTTCATCAGCTCTTCATCCTCCTCCTCCGCGGCTCTACCATCGTTAGCTCTTCGTCCTCCTCCTCTGCGGCTTCGCCTTCGTTAGCTCTTCATCCTCCACCTTCGTCAGCTCTTCATCCTCCATGATGTGGGCAGAGGCAGGGAGAACGGTTCACATCTGAACAGGTTCTTCACTTCTTCTTCTTCGATCCTTCATACACATATTTGATGATTAAATGTTGGCTTAATTTTCAAGTTGAATTGCTTCCTTGTTGGCTTAGATTACAAAGAATAAATGGGAGGTGCTGCCAGAGAGACTGAGTAGCGTTGTGTTGCTGTGTTACAGATTCTATTAAATGTTAAGACTCTTAAACGTGATTGTATAGTGGAAAAGAATCTTATCAATTTCTAAACAAGTGAAGTTATTCGATCGTCTTTGCTAATTGCGATTGTTTCAATTATTGAAATTCAGAATTAATTTCTATATATAGCTTTTAAGATCCTTAGTGGTTCAACTCTTGAGCTATACGTTTGATTGAATTTGAATTTCATCCTTGTTTGGAAATTTTGATTTATATAAATATACTGGCATTTGAATTATGAAGTTTTAATAAATTTTATAAAACAATGTTAATAAAATTGTACGATTGGGCTTAATTCAACCTGAATAACCCGACCCGATCCGATAATCGGTTTTCACGTCGGGTTATATATTGAAAAAACCCGACCGCGGGTTGAATATCTCCAACTCGACAATGCATCGGGTTGAGTCGGGTTAAGATAAACCCGACCCGACCCGATCTGTATGCACCCATAGTCGTAATTCTAACTTTTTTAGAATATAGGATTTTTAGGGAATTTTTTGGGTTCTAATAGGATTGCAACTTACATCGTAATTCTAACATATTTAGAAGAGTAGAATGAGACATATTTAGAAGGATAGAATGAGACATTAGGATGACTGTTTTGGAATTTTAGATGGATTAGGAATGCAATTCTTTTACAATACAAAAAATTATTGACAAAATTACTATGTAAGATAACTATTAAATATAAGATTAATTTATATTATACATAAATAGAAGATTACTGTGTTTATTTATGATAATTTAGTAATCAAAAGAGGAATATACAATAAATAATAAGCAAGCAACATGACGTCATTTGTAGGGACATGATGTCATTTGTAGGGGGTTTGTTGTTATTCACAGAACCTCGGGGCTAAAAAGGAAACACATAATTCCGTTCCAAATTTGTCTGTCTTAGGCTTCTTTTTTTTTTTTTTTCCTTGTCCGAAAAGATTTCGGAGAGATCTTCCTTGTGCAAAAAGAATTCGGAGAGATCAGAATTTTTATTTTTTTTCCTTGTCCGAAAAGAATTCGGAGAGATCAGGTCAGTGTATATATATGGTAATGGTATTTGGTGCGGTAAGAAATCTCAAAAGCAAACTTCAGTCGTTCTTCTCCAATTCCAATATGCCTCAGCGCAAGCCTATTCACCCAGCGATGACGTTACTCACAGAAAAAATAGAAGCCAACAAATCGCTTGTGCTTTCCATGTTTGAAAACAACTTAAAAGCGGAGGAGTGCATGGATAGAGCAGAAGATTATTTCAAGCGAGGAGATGTTGTGATGGCAATTGTATCGATTGGTGTGGCACTCACAAAAGAGCCACAACACCGTGACAGCCGCAAATATATCCATACATACTTGACGCACTTGACGCACATGATGGGATCGAAGAAGAAGATGATAAATTGGTATGAAATCCTGAGTCTTCCCTATCGTCAATATAAATTCATTACTTTCAGTGATATTGACAACTTTTACAAGTGGAAGACATTGGCGCTTCACCCTGATAATTGCTCTTCTGCCGCGGCTGAGGGTGCAATCGAGCTTATCCGTGCGGCATGGGAGGTTCTTTCTGATCCAGTCAAAAGAAGGGAATTCGATGATCAACTTATGTCCGCTGAGCAATTTTAAGGATCCCAAGTTGTTATTAATTTTTGAGACAGAAGTGACTTTATTATTAGCGGAACGATTCCATAGTTTGTTTAACTTTGACTTTATTTTTAGCGGAACGATTCCATAGTTTGTTTAACTTTCTTTAAATATATATAAAGAGTAGTTTCTCAAGTACTTAGAAATTCTTGATGTTATGGATGATGATTTGTTTGTCATTGTTTAATTCTGAACGGAAGTTTTTAGAGTACTAAAAGTTGTGATGATTAATACAACCACCTTACTGAAATTGGTTAATGTGATGTCCATTGCACCAACTCTCTAACCTGGACCAGAACGGTCAAAAATTTGGTCAAAAAATTATTTGGATAATTGTTCTGCTCTACTCCTTTGCGGAAAATTTTATGGATGCGCTTGTTTATTAGCTGAACAACCGCTAATTAGTGTATGTAAATATCTATAAAAATTTTAAACAGTACATCACCCAGGATTGGCATACTCTTTCATACACTAATTAGCGGTCGTTCAGCCAATAATCAAACTCATCCACAAAATTTGTTAAAATTTACAATATTTATAATTGTCAACTAATTATAAATATTTTAGAGTATACAGGAGTTTATTTAGATGCCCTCCCCGCCATATACACAAAAGCAAGTTAAAGTTCATAAGCAGAGAACCTAGCTTCGGATAAGCAAGTTAAAGTTCATAAGCTAGCTTCGGATGGTTCAATCATGTCTAGAAAGAGATAAGCGATTCCACCAATGCCTTCGAACAATGAACAAGGGCGATCACCTCCATGCATCTTGCCTTGTGATATAAGTTTTTGCGCTCTATCATGTAGAAAGCAAACAAATGCTTTGGCCTTGTACAAGTACTCCACAATTCCGGTCAAACGGCAGAGTGACAAAAAAACATAGGTGTTTCCACTTATGCCGTGACAAATGCCAACCCGCTTAAGCAGACCCCTTTGCCATACGACCTCTGCTGCATCCACAGCAGCTTGCACAAATTCTTTGTCTCCTAAAACCTAACAATTTAAACAAAATACACACAACACATTAAAACCTAACCAAGATTCTTTTATGATTTTATTTTAATTTGTTCTAATCGATCGATACGGCCTCGTATAAGGACACACCCGTCACCCCACGCAAATGGAAAGCAGAATTCAAAGCCAACTCATCAAATTTTGTACTTTTCTGTCATATGAAAAGCATATTCTTAACCCCGAAATTTAAATCTTAAAAGGAAAAGGGAAAACAAAATACATAATAAATAAATTAAAACTACACATTTTAGTTTATTTGTCATTTTCTAAAGATTTAGATTTGATTACAATATTCTTATCATAAATGCTTTGTTTATTATTTGAATTTTGACATGTCTTCGAAAGCATGATACATTGCTTTTGGTTTTTGGTTTTTCTTAACGGATAGCCTCAAAGTAATAACTATTGTTGTTATTATTATTATTATTATTATTATTTTATAATTCAAAAAGTAATATATCAAGATATTAGAAAGTAAAATTCGAGACGTAACCTTGATGAACGGAGGTGGAGCTACATAGTCCTGTGGGGCCTTTATGACATTTTACACAATTTACAAATTGTATAAAATAAATTTAATTCTAATCATCTAGTCTATATATTCATGTTCTTCTCATTTACAAAACATTCTCTCTCTCCCTGATGGTCTTGTTCCTTTTAACCTCCCTTCTTAATATTTATGCCTCACCATTGGAACCCCCAAGTCCCCAGCTACCAAATCCTGACTCCGCCCCCCTCGGTGATGACTGTTGAAGACGGTAAATTGATGTTTTTATTCTTCCTAAAACATTGATAAGACAAGCTGGTTATGATGAAAAAGATAGCAACCCACAAATTTTGACCTTATAATAAGATCTTGAATTTGTAAATTTAGTGAATCTCACCTAACCATTTTAATGTGACACTTGACCGATTTAAATCAATGAAAAGATAGCACTACCAATTTGCACAGATAATAAGAATTGTAATGTATCTTTTTCTTAAAGCGGTAACATGTTTTGTTTTCTTGTAATTTTCACATGACTTCTTCTATTCTTACAATCGATTCATAAATTAAATATTTTTAATATATAGATCCATCTTTAGTCTTAATCCAAAAAGTTTACTAATTAATATTAGTTAAGAATATATCATAAAGAATAAATGACCTAATAAGTTTAACCCATTAGAAAATAAAAAGTGATTAAGTAAATAATAGTAGGTGAGAAATACATATCACATTCGTTATGCATTTGTCCAATGTGATATTATGTATGATATGTATTCTTTCGTAGTTAACCAACATTACTTCATCGACACGTGTTAAAGAATAATTAATTCGAGATGTTACGTATATAACTTCACCATCCAACTATTCCCATATAACTCAATGTGTCATATATTATTGTATTTCACATTATTACTATATTTTTTTGTATTTATTATGAATATTGTTATTTAATTATTAGAAGTGGGTTACATTTGTCATTTTAAATTAATTATAGGGGTGAATATAATCAAAATTAAAGGAATTTTTTGAAAATAAGCATTCTCAAAAAAAATAAATATATATATCATAATCACAAATCAACAAACCCTTTTTACCCTATTTTTTGTTATTGTTCTCTAGATATTGACTGCTTAGTAGTATTCATCAAACTCCGAGTATTCTTATTGAAAAATCAACTCTCAAATTAAGGGGCAAAGAAGCCCTTGATTAAGCTATAACTTACTTGAGCGTCAAGATCCTCAAGTCAATATAAACGGCAGGGTATTTGATGAAAATTGAAAAATAGGAAGAAAAAGTACTCTTGATGCATATCATTAAGAAAAAGTATCAATTGCATACAAGATCTGCTCTTTTTCTAATGGTACGTTGAATAATCTAAAATGGCCAAACTGATAGAGATCGAAATTACAGAAATAAGAGAATGCAATAGACAAAAATCCCAAGAATTCAAATCCGATTTGAATACCTAAAAGCCCTTAATTAACAAAGAAACAAACTGTCCAAATTCACAAACAGCCAAACACGGCACATTTCCTGAGATGCGGACAGAAGATTCCAAGTACGCGCTGAGAAGTGCATCAAAGTCAAAATATCAGAACCCTCGTACAGGCAGCCACATGATCCTGTGCAGCTGTGGGCGAAGATCTGGTGATGTATGAGCTGTCACTGATCGTACGTTTCACATGCAATTTTCCAGAGATGTATGACCTGTTAAAGAGAGAGCACTGCTTTCGATTTCTATCGATGGATTTTGGCTGCAATGTCGTCCATTTCTTTATACATTTCATATTTTCTTTGAACAACATCATTTGAATTGTGATTCCTTCAAAAGATCTAGAAGACTGTTGAACTTCCAATTGTAATTATTGACAAATTTGATAATGTTATCCACGAACAACGTAGTATGATGATTATCAGATGTTATTATGTTTTAGATTGTTTATACAAAATTATGTAGTAAAAGAAAAAGAGAGTTTGTGGGTATAATACAAATAAAAAAGTTTGCATTATTCACTGATTTTATTTATCGATAAAGAGAGATTTTTTTTTTCTAAAAACGTTGGTGATTATTCATTTATCTAGTTAGTTTCCTAAATTACATGCAAATTTTTCCGTTTGAGAAAGAAGAAAAACTTCCATAGAAGTTTAAAATTTTTTAAATCATCATAAAATTTACACGTTACATATCCTCATTAACTTTATTAAATTCATAAGAAGAATTATCAGTAGAATTATTATGTATTTTTTAGTTGAATTATATAATTGTTCCGACCTTTTTTTTTTTTTTTCTTTGGTAGCTTAGCTGAAGAATAGATCCGCTACTTGTCGAAACTTTTACATGGAAACCCAAAACCTGCAGGCTTTCTAAATTTTACATCTAAGGCCATTTTCTAAAGGCCCAATAGCCATTTCATGACAATCCACATTCTTGGTGTCAAGAGTTCCATCAAATCTGGATTGGGCTAAGCACACATGCCACTTTTGTTTCGTTTTTTTGCTTTTTTTTTTTCTCTGAATTTCCGTGTAATATTATTGATTAATTTCCTTAATAGAGCTGATGATTGTGTCAAAGAGTTGTTAGGTGACTTGTTATCAATTTAAAAAAGCATTTTTGAGTTAATAGATTGTTTACCTTATAATTTCAAAAGTTCTTGCTTTTAATTATAAATAGAAAAGTTTAGTATAATAAATATTTATAAATCTTTTGATAACCAGGAGGATAAGAATGATAATAAGAAAACGGAAGATCCTAAAAACAAGAAAAGTGAAAGGAAACTTATCAGAGAGATAACTTCTACAACCTGATATGACAGTACAAAATCTTATCAAAGAGATAGCTTCCCTCATTCTTTTTTATTTTTTCTCCTCCAATGAATTTTTTTTATATAGATTTCTACATTAGATTGTAGAGTTTGAGTTATATGTAAATTATAAGTCTAACTATTATATTGGAATCGTTTAAGGCAATTTCCTATTTGCTTCAGCCTTGGCGCAATTCCGTTAGCTGAAAGATGAGGTGAGAAGATTAAACTTTATTACATTGCTGCATCATGCAAGTAGAAGTGGCGGCAAGTTATTGATTTGATAGTGGACGCACATATGTAACTGCCTAATTGGTTCAAGTTTTGGCAATATTTCGTTGGTCCTTCGAGTGGCAACTTTCCATTGGTTAAATTGGGCTACAAAACTTCTATAAATAGCCCCCTAATTGTAACCTTCACGTGTGAGCCAAATGAAATTTCTTCCCGCTTCACTCATCTTTCTTCTTTGCTCTCCGTTTTGAGCACTTTTGTATTATTCCCTTGAATTATATATTAGAAGGAATCGACATTTCCTTTTTATTATTTTTTAAATTTATATGGCTTAACTGAAGAATAAATTGGCTTCTTCTACTTGTTGACCCTTTTTTATGGAAGCCCAAAACCTGTAGGCCTTCTCAGTTGTACAAGTAAGGCCATTTTGTTACTGCCCAATAGCCCTTTTAGGATGTCCAATCCACATTCTTGGTGTCAAGAGGTCCATCAAACCAGGATCGGGCCAGGCACACAGGCCACATTATTTATTTATTTCTGCCAATTTAAAAAAGCACTATTGAGTTAGTAGATTGTTTACCTTATAATTTCAAAAGTCCTTGCTTTTAATTGTAAATGAAGACTAGTAGAATAAATATTTTTTAAAATAAAAAATGATGTATCTTCAAAATTTTATGGGGCATACTATTGCAAAACAGGAGTAGATAAAAATTTTTCATTTATTAAACAATTCTGCTCCAGTTACTACTAAATTACTTATAGGCATCCATCTATTAGATTTGACTACTAATCAATGCGATACTCAATCCGTTCCACGAAAATTGATGGTGGCGTTAAGTTATACTGGGGTATTGCAGCTGATGGGTTTGTGGTGATATCTGATGATTTAGAGGTCATAAAAGAGGGTTGTGCCAAGTCATTTGCTCATTTCCCAACAGGTAAAGTTGTAGCACTCTTGGTGAACATACAATGTTAAATTAATATTCCAAGTATCACATATCGCTATCAAGCAGAATCCATAATTAGGATGAACATGAACATACTTATACATGTCAAAAAGAAATGATGGAAATGGTGACGGTGGATTTGCAGGATTCATGTTCCACAGTGAGGGAGGATTGATGAGCTTTGAACATCCAATTAACAAGATCAGGGCAATGCCAAGGGTAGATAGTGAAGGAGTGCTGTGCGGTGCCAATTTCAAAGTTGATGAGTACACAAGGATCAACAGCATTCTACGAGTGAGTAGTGAAGCCGATTGGACTCACTGGGACTTCCATTAATATGAAGAAATATTACCCTATCGCAAACACAACGCCACTGCCTCTTCTCTTGTCTTTCCTCACCCCCCACCCTACCGCGCCTCCCGCGGCCCCCACACCACGCCACCCCCCCAACCCCCCCGAAAAAAAAAAAAACAAAAACAAAAACTCAAACTAGAACATTTTTACTTCTTAACGTTTTGTATTTTGTTCTTTTGTTATGTATTATGTACTTGTAATCTGACTTGAATAATTCATTGTCCCCACCTTACCATCCAAATCTCTTTATACGAAAAATTAGAAGAGAAATCTAAATTCAGTTCTGTCTTCTTGCCTCAATTTTTTTAATTGAGACAGATAAAATCGTAGACATTAAAAAATGAGGAGGCACACGAGTTGGGATTGACGCCCAACATTTCAATGAATTGAAAGAGAATAACCAGCTTGAATGCGGCCATGGGACAAAGGTTTTGGACTATTTGATATTGATGTCATGTTTCTATATGGCTTGTCATATTCTTTGTTCATGTCCATATCCAACACCAATTTCTTTTCTCAGCATTAATGTTGCTGCATTTGTTAGCATTCTCTGCTGCTATATTTTGATTCCCTCGTAGGATTCCTTTGTAGGACGCAACATATGTAGGATTAAGTGGATCCAGCCAATCTTGACCGGCCACTTCGTGTGCAAAATCATGGGCCATCACATATAAAATCGCACACACCCATGGATCGGTCCTTAGAGAAGGTAATCCTTCGTGTTCCCAAGTTGATGTCCAATCTTATGGACCTTAACATATATAGAGTAAAAGTACGTACGAGTACATTCTGCTTTTCATAAATTTGCTAGCCAACGATGCGGCAGCATATAAGCTCTAATGTTTTGTTTTGGCCATCCGGTTTGCTTTACTGAGTGATGACTGTAGCAAACTTCACTCCCCATGTTAATTAACTTCTTTATCTTCTTCCATTATCCTTTTTATCGAACTCTAGTTTGCAACATTAGATCACCAATAAATTTCCACCAAAGAACAAGATTCAAAATACAGATGGTGGCACAAGAAACACCAACTCGGTGATATACTGAGGGCAATAAATTATGAGTGTAAATTTTAAGTCGACAAAATTTTCAGTTTTATGCTGGCTACAGGGTGAGCCTGTGTCTATTCCATTTCTTTCACTGGAACAGAAAAGGGCCACGAAAAGCATCATTCCTTCCACATAGCAGCAAATTCATCAGGCTCCAATGGATTTGCAAGCTCATGCATCTTTCTCCTTGTTTTGGCTTTAACTTTCTTTGCACACTTACCAGCCTTCTGCTTTTTCTCCAATGCTCGAATCTGTAAGTATCAAAATGAGATGCAAATTATATTATAATAAGAAAATTAAGCCACAACCTAAGATACGAGACGAGGGGAGGATCAGAACAAAGCGGGTTTATAAGAACCACAAACATGTCAAAGAACATATTTTCTACCTGAAAGATAAATAACAGTTGGGAAGAACTACCGACTATAGAAATTAAATAGACTTATTTCCCCCAAATGAAAAGAAATTTAAGAAACCTCTACCTGATTTGGTTTTATTTAATTTAATCTGATTTGATTTGGTTTGATATCGTAAACCACCTACGATCAAGCAAAATACAGTATTGATAAACTTTGGTCATATCATTTAGTAAATGAATGAGACAAATTATTCAGGTCCTTGTTGTTTGTTAACTATGGACATAAATTCCTCGTAAGAGAAGTCAACAGTATTGGGAAGCCAGTCAAGCCATGGCGTGTATACCACAGATAACAATCAATAATTTGCAATCCTCAACTCACCCAATCAAGTACCATTCAGTTATACTTTTCCAGACTGACATTGATAATGTCATAAAGAATTAGTGAAAGTAATAAAGATAGACAGCTCGAATACAATGCTTGCTTCAAATGGAGGAACCAAAAACTAAAATACCTGAATTATCAACTCTTTTATAAGCTTCCAGTGAGCATCGTTGTCAAAATTGGTTGAAAAAGTCAAGAGAGGACGTGAACCTTTCAGATGGTTTCCAGTAAGCTTAAGTTCTTCCATTGTGTGCACTGCAAATGCAAAAGAATGTTTATTGATTAGAGCCCAGATTTTTTCAAACTAATAAACAACAAATCCTAAAACCTAGCTGCCAAATTAAATATATCAATAGGCAATGTAACATATTATTTACAATGCATGAATTTAGGCCTATAATATGAAAAAATTGATCAGGGATGCTAGAAGGTTAATTGTATCGTGCAAACTGATGCCTTTTTTTTTTTATATTTAAAATAAGAAACTATTGATGCTAGTAAGAAAATATCATGAGAAATCCAAATAGAAAATTACCAGTATTTACTATAAATTTTACAGATGGGCCATTGGGGCACTTGGCCATCCACAGATACAGGTCTTTATGTTTCCTACACTGAAGTAGATAGAAGAGAAAGAAGAAAGAATTAGTCATCACATTAAAATATGAATGCGAACAAACCCTGTATGTCTCAAGTACCGAGCATTCTGTCAAAAATTAAGAAATTGCTTTGCAATTGCAAATTGCCAGACAAATAAAAACAATCGAAACTCTTAACTTGCGGGCAAAAGTAAAACCTAAATACTAAATCAAAAAATTCACGCGTTTAACTTGCATCATATTTACTTAAAACTGCAATAGGAAATTTCATAGACCAAAACGTACACATTACCTAACGACTAAAAAATAAGCTATGGCATATTTATATCAAGCACTTAAATTAAAACTTCAGTCCTACTTCAAAGCTAGGGATTTGGTTGGGATTCTTCATTTATTACAAACCAGACATTCGCCTCAATCATAACACTTCCTTGTACTTGAATAAATTAAAGCATACAAGCTAAATTTTCAAGCCAAATATCCCAAACCAAAGAAGTGCAGAATAAAAAAGGGTTAAGAACTTTACCTCAAAAAACAAGCAGGAAGAACAACTCTTGAGCTCAACAAGCTCGTTCAAGGTGGCACCTTTGCTACTTTTAGCCTCAACCTTAGTTGTCCTTCTTACAGTGTGGCAAAAGCGAGACCACATTCAACATCAAAATGCCTATACCTACAAACAACACAAAACGAGCCAACAAACATCTATTATTTCCATTCGTAGACTTGAAAAAACAGCCTTTATTCAATTCAGTTCAATTCAATCCAACTCACAATGAAGCAAGCAGCAAAGAAACAAATACGAAGCTTCTCACCTGAAGTTGATTAAGTTATTAAGGAGATGTAGAATATATTAAGGGGTTCATATAGCCCATCTTCAAATTAAATTAAAAAAAAAAATCGGGAGGTGCATAAGTGAGAAATATTGAGAGAAAATTTTTAATAAAATAATATGATAACAAGAATACGGGAGAAAAGTAGAAATAAACAACCTAAGTTGTCCAACTGTATATCCACTAACAATTGTTAAAACCTTACTGATCATTTCATTGGGTTTGACTTGGAGTATCAGTACTTCTTTTATACATGAGTATATAAATTATGTACATAAATATATAAATTTTGTACACGAATATATAAAAATTGTACCAAGCACTTTTTACATTTTTTATGTACATATATACAATTTATATATTCATGTACAAAATTTATATACTCGTATACAAAAGAAGTACCGGTATTTTAAGATATCATATTCGTTTCCTTGTTTTATATAAATTTGTATATAAAAAAAAAGTGAAACCATTGGAATTATGTATCATAATCTCAATATAAAATAGATAAAATAAAGCAAACTTTTAACAATATCGTCGTACTAAATTATTGATTATAAAAGCTGTTCTAAATTCTAATTAACATATAGCTTTACATATTACGGTGCTGCTTAAGCAAAAAATAAAATTAAAAAAAAAAGATCTGTGCTTTAAAAAATGCAAATCATTTGTAAAATAAAAATGTTTATTCATAAAAATAAATCTATACAAAATAATACCATCGATAACCTAATTTAATGCATTCCTCTACTTTGTTCTCTCTCTTTTCTTTTCTTTTTTTTTATTTTTTTTCTCTCCCTCTCTCCATAAACATCACTTGATAATCTCCTATGTGTCTTTATTAGAAAACGCCAACAAGATAATGATAAAATAATAATAAGAATAATAAATAAGTCCAATAATTAATATTTTCTTTGTACTTTCCGAAACAATTTATCAACTAACAACATAAAAGGACCCCAACAATTGAGATTGAGATTTGGCTTAATTCGTATGTATATATATATAAAGATCCATTTAAATAAAGATGGCCAAAATTCAAAATTCAAAATTTAAATTTAAACTTACGGAATGAGTTACCCGAACTATAATAATAATAATAATAATAATGATAATAATAATACCCCATGTGTACATATATATATATATATAGTTACTGTATATAAATAAAAATAAAATTCAGACACAGCACAGTAAACCCAATTTTCGGCCCGGCCCATTTGCAACCCCCAACTGAACTATGTCTGAAACGCATCCTGAAGGTGAGTTCGTTAACTCGCTACTCAGGGAGTTCGCGTCGCCTGTCTCTCCCTTCTTCATAGATCTTGTACGTGACCTCACTCTAGAGGATGTTGATCGCCCGGAGCGTCAACATCCTGCATCCTTTTATGGGTTTTCGAAATTCTCACTCGAGAGAAATTCAAATTCGGACGATGTGGGTGCTTCAATTCTCCGACATTTCAGGAATCAGGTGCGGTTGGGTTACCAGAGAATTGCGGAGGTAACCTTTCTGTGTTTGTTATATAATTTTCTTTCGTGCTTTTGTATTTTTATTATCTAATATGGTTTTCTTGAAACTCGTTTCAATGGGTCTTGTGCATTTCTTTTATATAATTTCCTTGAAACTGGTTTCGATTCGATGGGTCTTCAATTTTGTGGTTTTAAAGTGAATGTTTGTCTAATTATGTTTTCCTCCTCTCAGACTCATGGGCTTGGTTAGGGTTTCTGGTCGATTAAATGAAATTAAATTATATTTCTGCAATTGATCTAGTTTCACTTAAACCCTAATTGTCTTGAAACTTGAATCTTGTGTTTATAAAGTGAAAGTTAGGGTCGAGAAACCCCGGTTTTTCTGATTACGTTTTGCCCCCACTTAGACTCGTGGGCTTGGTTAGGGTTTTTCGTAGGGTAAATGAAATTAATTCATATTTTTGCGTATCTCCTCAAGGTATCGTTAACATATTTTTTTTAAGAGATTTTGTAGTGTTGTTTAAAGAAAGTGCAATTTTTTATCATAAAAAATTTTTTGATACTGCACCGTGTATTTATGTTTCTGTCCCCACCATGAACCTGGTTTAAAATCTATGTCTTGAATTGCCTCGGGTAATATTAGTGGTAGTTTCAATTAAACCTTTTTTTTTGTTGTAATAGTACTTGAAAAACAAGTTCAGCCTTAATTTTTATGTCCTAGAGGTAGCCATTAACATTTTGAATTTATTTATTTTTTTATTCCTCAGAATTCCTCTGGAGTCTCTACCAGTGCTGTGGTGGAAGATCCCTGGGTTGTGGACAACTTATTGATTGAGAAACGCGATAAAGGTGTTGTGATGTTGGAATTCACTTGTCCGTGTAAGAGGGGATTTGTTCTAATTTTTGTCAATAATAAGGATGTGTATGTTCGACAAAGGGAGGAGGGGGAGCAAGAACTTCCATCGGTGGCTGACAGGGTAATTTTAATTTCAATTGATAACTTATTAGTTTAGCTTGTTTTTAAATTTTATTTATTTATTATTATTTTATTTTCAGGATGCAGATCTACTTGGTGTTTTGGAGAGTTTGCAAAAGAGTCTTGAAGATAGGCTCAGTGCCCATCATCATAATGCGGTAAAATATATTTACATATATATAAATTAAAAAAAGGGTTTAATAATTTGTTACAATAAATAAAATTGTTATTATTTTTACTTTTCTGTCAGCTCTCAAAAGCTCCCGCTGGAAGCGTGTATAGATGGAGCGATAACTTGGCATTGTTAAAGCTGATCTGCGAGTGCGAACTGGACTATTGTTTTGGATGCTTTGGTGGATATCTCTTTTACAACTTAGGTTTGTAACGGGTTACAGTTTTGGTATTTTGGGTTTTGTTTGTTTGTGTCAATCAGAATTTGATTCAGTACTTCTTTTTTTCTACTGTCTCAGGTGTGCAAGTCGATTGAAGAATAGGCTGAATGGCTTGAAGCTGCTCATCTGTGAATTTGGAGTAGCATTTTCTGTATTTGAGAGCAAGGGGGCCTGAGGCTCCTCATCTGTATAGTCGGAGTAGCATAGTAGCAGTTTTTGTAACAATCACTTGCACTTGCTGTGCTTATTGTTTGGATTTTGTATGTGGGAGCAGTTGCTGTCCTTGTTGTTTGGATTTTGTATGTGGGAGCAGTTGCTGTCCTTATTGTTTTGATTTTGTATGTGGGAGACGTTTAGGTACTTGATAAAGAAAAACCACTTGGATGCTGCTAGGGCTGATGATAATGGTAAAGGTCTGCTACCTGATTCCATCTGCTATTATGGGCTAGTTTTTCCCTTTTTTCCACTTTAAACTGCTATTTGCTTGCTGCTGTTTTCCTGCAATTTTCTTGTGTTATTTGCTTGCCGCTGCTGCTTGTTTCTTGCTGTTTCGGCTGCTTGCTGTTTTTCTGCAATTTGTATGGTGCTATTGGTTTGCTTGTGAACAATTTTATTTGCTTGTTTTAGGATATGTTCTACAACTGAAGTAGCTATTGTAAGTTGCTAGTTCAACTACTATTTGAGGGCTACTATTTGCCCACCCTCTAGAATGTAAAAATGTAATCTAATTTGACGACCATGCATCTGTCTTCATCTCATGGCATGGTCCTAAGATCAAATCATTCTTTCTTAATGCATCTTTCATATTAAACATGAGAGGTAGATACGTGTATTAATATAAACGTTGTCCAAAAAGAAAGCAACAAGACTCGGTTTCTGGTGCAATGTTTAAATTTTTATATATTAAGTATACAAAATCACCGTCTTCGTATGCTTCGGTATGCTTTTCAGTTAAATAAAAGAGTGGAGGCGGTGAGAGTCTCAAGGAAATGGAGAGACAAGATAATTTTTATTAAGCATTTGATTAATTACTCTTTTACAAGATAAGACAATATTTATCGAGTTCAAAAGAGTCCGACGAATTCATCTAGCCTGATAAATAAACAATTAAAAAACAGGTGCCCCAATTTCCTGATATTCCGTGGCGCCTTCGCCTTGTTGGCCAATCCTATTTTTGTTCCTTTTATTTTACTTGTGATCTGTGTCACACGAACTGTCAAGACTGTCACTGTAAACATCTAACTCAGCCGCCCCATTAAATCAAATGTTTGCATCTAAGGAGGAATACTGACTTGTGACAATTGCAAGACCCAGCCATCTGCCCCACAGCAATAGCAATCCTGATATGAAATGCTCTAACAGGCTTAGGTCTCAAGGAATTATGAATGAAAAGAAAATGATGAAGTTCACGGGTAGCTGATTGTACTTCAGGTAGCTATAGAAGGACAAAAACAATCTCCTGAAAAATAGTGGAAAAAAAACTTGTTAACGTTTATCAAATATGTCGCCCGATAGTTCCAATATGTATATATGTTAGTGAGCGATTAAGATTATTGGGTGAGGCAGATCGGTGCATTCGTCAAGGTAAGTAGAAACAACTGTATGAGGTCTATCTCTAATCAAAATATCAATTCATTGAATTCATTCAAAAATCTAACAGGAGTAAACAAATTGGGCATCTTCTTCACGTGAATTTGTTCTGGTAATTTGCTAGTTTCTTGATTTACTACCCGACGACTAATCAAATATATTTGAGTTTTAATAAAATTATATTAGATAACCAAGTGTCAAATTATCAATAAGATGTTCAGTTGTCAAAAATTTTCAAACAAAAATGTCTAATTATCATCCCGTTATCTCGCAAACTAGCTTAATAGATTAACATATTGGTAAAAGTCCGGTGAGTATTGTTATACAATAAGATAAGCATCTTGCAAATTATCGAATTATCGAGTAATACTAAATGCATCTCAAGTGATATGTTGATGCTTGAAATTTTGATATTGAATTTGGCTAGAAATTAAAAGAAAAAAAATTAGGGTTTGATTAGATAGTCAAAATTAGTCAAGGTTTTGCTAAAACTCAAAATAATTCTTATGCTTTTTTTAACATTTTTCTTGTACTTCGGCAGTAATAGTTATAACTTTCTAAAGCTGAATCTTAAAATATTTTGCATGATTTTAAGTAGATTTGAGGATACCTTTGATGAATGGACGAAGATTTTGAGAATAATAATGATAATAGGGATAGTAATAATAATAATAATAAAGATCTCAAACATATATCATGATGAAACAAATAAAATGGTGACAAAATGGCTTGAAAGATAATGAAAACAAGGAGATGTTATTATTGATCTCAATGCTCCCAAAATATGTTGCTCTAACACCATGTAATGATGGTGCAATAATGACCATATTAATAGGGCAATATGGGACCATAAATTTCAACCAATATTAGCAACATTGATAGAGAGCTCCTTTTTTAGAAGAGAATGATTAAACAAAATTGTGAAAATATTGAGACTAGGACCATAAATCAAAGTGCACAATTAAGTAGCAAGAAATCTAGACTCAACAGTTCCACCAACTTTGGTTTTGATGCTCTAAATTCTCATACATATGATGTTAATTTCATTTCCTATCATAATTTGCTATTACAAATTTTCTCTTAAATTCAATAATTATCACCTACTAAAAGCTTTAATTCTTAGCTTGTTAACCTAATAAAACATTTTATTAAGAGAAATATAGCTAATTAAGTTAGGGTTTTTGTTTATATGTGAGAAATAATCAAATGGGTACTTAGGATTGGAGAGGAAACACAATTATTGAAGAGGAAGACCATTGTCTTAACTTTATATAAAGGTAATAATCTTTGTTTATGAAGTAAAACTAATCTGAAATTAGTGTCAATTATTTCACATTATAAGAGGGAAAGATAATATGGGCCATTGCATTGTTATAACTTTATTCCCGTTTTACTTTTATTTTACATATTTTATTTCATAAGCACTTTGCTATATTTGTATATACATATTGTGTTTCTAGAATCACCGACTTTAGAGTTCATTTCTGTTTAATAAAGGTTATAAAAGGCAATCTTCTAATTATTCTTCATGATTATTTCCATTTAAACTTTTTTCTGTGGATTTAATTGATTATAATATGAAATAAAAAGAAAACAAGCTTAATGGCAGTTGACAGATGGGTTGGACATTTATTGACTAGTTACTCTTCCATAAATTAATAAATCTTCTAGGCATCTAAAATTATATTAAAAATGGGTTAACATTTTACAAATTAACCAACAAAAATTTGACTTATGCATTATTATTAAATAGGTGAGATTTACCACTCGAACAAACATTTGCTTGTAATACAAATTAAGAGTGATTCATATAATTTTTTTAGAGCTAATTAAGGATCTTCAACTTAATTTCATAAATGCAAAGACAAGTAAAGCCTTTCTTGTTGGATGCCATTTGTCATTAAAGAGGTCTTAAACATGACTTTATTGGCGTGTCGGCACAAGAAGCTCAAATCCAGGTTAAGTTTAATGAATCCAATTAATTAACTAGGGAAGGTCGACATAGGGTAAATTAATGCTCTTGCATATATTTTTATTGATCGTCCATGTGAAGAAGCACTTGATTTGATCATTAAGCTTAGCAAAGCATGTAAATTCATTAATTTTATATTAATAAAATCAATACAAACAATATTTCTTTAAGGATTAAAGGGATCTCAATAAAATATTCCTTCCCATTGACTAGAAATCATTCAATTGTACAAACTACACATGACGTTCTTGATTTTTTAGTTTATCTTATGAAGATCATTTGGAATGCCATCCTCTCTATGTGATAATATTAATTAATTCTCTTGTAGTTTTAGTTAATTAATGTGTAGGTAGATTGTTCTATTATAAAATTTTATCATAAAAATTGTTACTCTCATTTAGTGGGACATGAGACTTAAAAAAAATTAAAATTTAGATAAATCTCACCAAAGTCTCATTTAGTGTGTTGAAATTACATACCGTCACCTATGATTTCAAAAATTTCACAAATCTTATCTATCTTTAATATATCTCGTTGAATTTAATATTTTTACGGTTTAATATTTTTATTATATTTTTCAATGAAATTGGCTACACGAACAGTTTGTAGAATTTTCAAAACTACAACTAACTATATGAGATTTGGATGAACATAAATAGAGATACATAAAATATAAAAATATAAGAGAAAGTTGGATAATTACCTAATACATTTGTCGTTTAAAGGGCTTTGGCTACGGTACATCGGTTGTACCGGTGCATCACTTTTCCAAATTTTTGTAATTTTTAGTATAAAAGTTGTAAATTCTTGTATAAAAATCGTAAATATGGAGTGTAAAAGTTGTAAATGAAACTATTTTCGATTTTTTGTAAACTAATGTAAAAGTTGTAAATCATTGTATAAAAGTCGTAAATGAGAATTTACAACTTTTTTTTTCACATTTACGATTTTTATATAAAGATTTACAACTCTTACACTGAATTTACAAAAAATTGACAAGTTATATACCGATACATCGGATGTACGGTAGACGGACCCCGTTTAAAGGGGAAGGGAAAGAAGGGTTTGGCATTTTAGGCTGCCAAGATATATTATTACTCAAAACAATGCCTAAAAAATGTGCCAGTGGAGAAAACCAAACAGAACACAAAATTCCAATTATATTAAATTATCCAATGCAATATCCAGATCATGGCTATGACAAAGCTCTTAGTGTTGTATTGAATGAAATCTAACTTATTGGCCACAATCCATGGGGCAACTGTGTGTGCTTGGTCCATGACAGCAACCTAACCCATTCATAATTGTATGATAATAAACCTAACATTGACTTTGTATGAATTAGTCGCTTCTTTGAATACAATAGATGCCCATTCGAGATTCTAAATTAGAATTTTAAATGCAAGTGATTTGGGAATTTGTCAAACAAGGACATTAAGCAATCAGTTTATCATATTGTTAAAGATTAGTATTATTAGAGGGAAAGATAAAGAATTTGCCAGCAAATAATAAAAATTTCAGGCCATATCTGGCAATGGATGCATAAAGAAATAAAAGGTCAGATTAAGAAAGGGGATGAATATATGACCATACGGAGTTCTTGGCTTTTAGTCACAGATTCACAGCCATTATTTTTTATTCTTGTTTGCTATTTTTATGTTCTTTGTTGCAGGTTTACAGCTGTAACGGATGATATTTATTTTCATTTTATAAATTTACAGATTTCATGGTTAGGATAATGAAGAATAATGTATATAAGACAAAGCATAGCTTTGTCCCATTCTTCTGTCTTTGATTGGGTGTGATCGATTGATTGTAACCTGGACCATAGCATGATTGGCTAGTGACCCAGCCTTAGCTGGACCATAATTTTTGGGCCGAATGAGTCTAATTTTAACAATCTTTTCATGGTATATTTTGCATGATTTCATGGAAGGTCTGTGAATTATAAAGGCTACCAGCAGTAGAAACATATTGAAAGAATGTTGCCAAAGAAAATAAGGATTTAGAGCAAATGGGTCTTAATATTCTTTCATAGTCAGAGACGAACATGTTCTTTTGTCAAGTTCAATGTGCCCTACTTTGCAAAGATATTATGTGTATGCTTGTGTGTGTGAAAGTCGAGTCCTTTTCAGTACAAAGTCCTAAAACTTTTATGAGCAGGACACGCACTGAAACTCGTCAAATCTGCTGAATGGATTTTTAACATGCTAACAAGATGTAAACTTTCTGCTTTGACACCACCTGTACCACTTACTTCAAAACCGGCAAAGAAGCATATCGTACTGTAAAATTCAGGACCAGAATGTTGTAATGGAGAGTATTGTAGATACTAAAACACTGACTGGATCAAGTTTTACCAGTAAATTGCACAAATATAACCGATCCGCTGTCAAAGGAAAATTACTATACAAGAGGGAATTGAACTTCTTCAACAGCAATATTATTTGCATATAATGCAGCAGCTCCAACCATTAATCACATAAAATTTGTATCTTTATGAAGTTGCCTGATTCTAGGAATTATAATGCAAATAAGAGCTATTTCAGTTGCAAAATAGTAGCATAAATTGCAAATCCTGCGTGTAAGACTGAATCAATTTCCGCAAAAGGAGTACCTGATTCGTTTATATTTCAGAAAATCAATCACCAGTAGCACAGATTGAAATCATATATTTTTTTCGTATTGCATAGAAGTTTTGAGTAACGAAGGACATGGCACCAGCCAGATGCGGCTTTACAGTAATCACAGAGAACAAGCAATGCAGGACAAATATTTACACAAAATTTATATGAAAGAATCATCATCATTGAGTTGTCCCCTTTAAAAATATTAGAAAAACAGCAATATTGATATGACAGCAGGGTGCAAATTGCTTCTCTGTGAAACAATAGCTCAGTGGAGCTTGTCTCGTCGAACTGTTGAGGCAGTTTTACCCTATGCACCCTTGAGAATGCTATGGATCGTAGCTGAAAGCGATATATGAGCTTGGTCTGCAGCCTGTTTTCAGAAATTTGCTTGCCCTGAAAAGCTTCAAAAAGAAATATTGTTCAGAATAATAAGAAATCTGGGACAAATTTAACCTAAAATTTAGTATTTAATGAAAAGGTTCTAACATCAAAGCAACATTAAAATGAGTTTCAAATCTTCGATTCTCCTGAGTATTCCAAATTTCAAAACTTATTGAGTTTTTGGCAAATTACTAAGAACTCTGTTTAACATAAATTAAAGAACCCTAAATTTCAACAACTTAAGGTCAAAACCGAAAATTTCTATCCGGCTGAAAATCTACGAGTCAAACTTCTACACAAAAGGAGACATCGCTAAACCACATATTAATGAAGTAGTAGTAGTAGTCATGATGAAAAAATACAAGGAATGTAATTTGGTAAAGGAGTATTAAGACAGTTGGAAACCAATCTGGAAACCTGATTTACAGATAGTTAACCTGAACATGAGGCAAAGAAACCTACTGTAAATAGATTCTACCTAGATATCATAAGATGAATGCACATGATAAGGGAGTCACTTGTCAAGTGATCCTAAAAAGTTCTCCACACAAAAAGAAAAAACTTTGACATTGGAGAGAGATAACTGGAAAAGAATGCCCTAGTATGCATAATCTTCAATCAAAAGAGCTTTATAAACATGTTAAAGTTTTATGCAAAAAATAATTGGGAAAGCATAGATAAGTTAAACTCAGGAACCAAAATTACCTCACACAGCAAAATTTATAGTCAAGCTAGTTAGCATTTGGTGACCAAAATCTTGGATTTCAGAATGTAAGCTGAGATGTTAGAATTTTTTTGGGTTAGAGAACAAGGGGGCTTCAACACCACAAGTTAGTACACAATTTTCCAAGAACAAAAGCATGGTAGGATAACTGCCTTAGAACTAAATCATGAAAAGATAAATCCCCAAAAGAAAAGCCATGATGCAAGACTAGATTAATTACAACTTACAAGATGTTGAGGATCAATAAACCACTCAAACACGTTCAACATCTCTAAGCTAAGAGTCGTATCAAAAATTTTCAGAACATGTTAAGTATGCAAAATATTAATTGCTGCAATGATCTTACCCTGGCAAATATACCAAAACACCAAAATACTTTCACATCGGTATATCAGAACGATAGAAAATCCTCATAGATTGGAAGAGTCCCAACTAGCATAGACAGCCCCAATGATCTTCTTATGAAGTGTGGCATTGGAGCAAGCAACTATGCCTCGATCAAGACCTTCTAAATACACCCCCCTTGAGAAGTCCAGGGGACGTCCCCCTGCATCAGTTACCACACCACCGGCCTCTTCTATGATGATGACACCAGCAGCATGATCCCATATTTTCTCTTTGTACCCTGCCCTTGCAAACTTCATAAAAATCTCAGCATCTCCACAAGCAATGGCTGCATATTTGACCATACTATGGACACGCAAAGGTTGAGTTCTGCCATGACAATAAGAAAGGAAATGTTTGAGAATCAAATTAGAACACAGCCTCAACATGCCATAAAACTGCCATAGCCTCTAAGGCAGAGGTAAAGGTAGCACCATTCTAGAAACAAAACTTACTAATGCCTTTGACCTGAGATAACAAATCCAACAACTACTAATATCATCAATCTCGCATTAGCTACAAGAGCATCTCACCACTCAATTACCTCAAAGCAAAGCAAGGTTATCCAGTCCATCATATTTTATTAAATATGCCACTTCCCAGAAGTTGCACAGGTAACACTAGAACTTAATTTCAACCTTATCCATTGTGCTGCTTTGGTCATATTTTGTTACAGAGGAGACTCACTATCATTCATACTTTTAACCAATTAACAAATTCTTGTAACATTTTGTCTACCTTACTATTGATGCTTGCCGATAGAGATTTCTTCTTCTGATACTTCATCAAGTATTAGAGTTAGAGGCATTTATATTTTTCTACTACTTTGATTCTATGGTTAAGGAAGATTGCAACTAACGAGCACATTTTGTTCAGTATTTCATTTATTTTGTCCTCCCTATACTCATACCATCTCAACCTTAAATTTATCTCTGTCTGTCAAAACTGATTTATCATGCAATCATTTCACAACATGTAAATGGAATAACTAAATTTGAACTTTAACATTTAGTAGGTGCTTGAAGAGTTTGAACAAACCTAAGTCCCGCCGTCTGAGCCACTCCTGCTGTGAATGAATGGTTTGAATTTGCCCTCTCCACAGGTTCACAAACTGTTGCCTGGGCTGGATCAACTATGTTAGACACCCTAATCTGTCTTGCAGAATTTGGCCACTCAAAATTTTTGACTCCATGGATTAAAGGCTGCATCCATGCCTCACCACTACATCTCCTTGCATACATCACACATCCTTTTTCCCATGTCTCAGGAGTGGATAGAGACAGTTGTGACATAGTTTGGCAGTCCTTATGGTGATAACTAAGCAACTCCTTCTTCATCGGGTAATTGGGGCATCCAAGAACTCCAATAACAACTTTACCATCCTCAATCAAGGCTAGAGCTACAGCATATTGATCTCCACGTACAAAACCTAATGTCCCATCAACAGGGTCAAGCACCCAATGTTTTCCTGTAGGGCCCCCAGTTGAATTGCATCTGCTGATGGCCTTGAGAATTTGTGAAGTCCCAAGGGCCCCATTGGGGCACGGAAGACCATATTTTGGTGCTTCAGCTAGACATTCATTCACAGCATTCAGAACAGCGGCCAGCAAACCATCTGACTCGGTCTTGGCGAGAGTTTGAACATCCTCCTCGGCAACAATTGACACATTTTCACACCCAAAGATTTGTGAAAGTATCAAGCTAACAGTTGCTTGGACACTCCAATCTGTCTATGCATTGAGATGAAGAGAATTAGCTTAACCAATGGGATGACAACAAGCACAAGCACAACTGTACCAAAGCTCATACAAAAAAGAAAAAATTCCAACTTTCATGGTAAGCATACAAATTTATGCTTTTAACAGCTACACAAAGAAGGAGCTGCACAAAGAAGGACAAAACCTTTTACATGGTTATTTTTTTCTTAATGGCATGGTAGAGTAACCAATGGACCCACCCCAAAGGCAATGCTAATGTGAAGGGTTTTGTGTAAGCCAGGAGAATGAAGTCTTCACAATCATCCACTTTAGCTTGCTGATAGAATGCTTTAAATTCTCTATAAACCCACCACTCCTACAAATATCGAATCAGAGGAGACAGCACCATTCTTCATTTATACAACTCCTTCCCCATCATTGGACAAGCAACAAACTAGTTCTATCATGTACTTAAATAATTCTGAAACCATTCCAAGTGAATAATAGTTTAAGCAATAAGCTAGAAAGAAAATATAGGTGAGTTTGGCTGCGCCTCTGTTGTTGGTTCTGCCTTTTATAATAACAGACCCGCAATGGGATCTACAACACCCAGTAGGAGAGATATATTTATTACTTGGGAGTTAAATTATAAAGAGAAAATCTGAAGGTTCTTAGCAGCCTCCATCACCTTCAGAAAGTACAACATTGGACAAAGAGAGAAACACAATTCAACATGAACAAAAAAGTTAACAGCGGCATAAGAAGAGAACAAAGAAGAGGAAAATTTTCGACCTTATGTCAATGTCATCTTGCTGGCCAATTTCTATCCTTAACAAAAACAACTATATAAGACAAGATAAGTGCATTATGCAAAAGGCAAAAATAAAGTGAATGTTTCTAAAATATAATACTTAAATCCGAATTCTTGCAATTCCCATTCTAATATTTCATTTTCTCAACATCCAAACAGAGCCAAGAAAAATGGAAGTCAATAAACCCGGAAATCAAAATGAACCCATTATCAAATACCTCACCCAGAAAACAGAGACCCAAAACGGCAAAAAGAATATCAGGAAACAAAATGGTTCAATTCAAGAATTCACATAATTCACATACCTGCAACAGTAACAGGAGAATCATCATCCTTAGACTTAACATGAACACCGCTAGCAGAAACCAACTTCTCTTGCACTCTTTGGCACAGCGAACATGCCATGTGCACAACTCTAACTGCCACATCCAACTCTTTAGCATACTTATCCTCCTTCTCCGCCATTACAAACCAATCTCTCAAACAACAACCTTAAACATCAAAACAAAACAAACCCAGATGAAAAAAAAAAAAAAAACTTATTTTTCTATGATACTACCTCAGTATTCTCAAAAGAAGAATACTCCTTCCTACATTATCGGAAGCTCCATGTTTTTAAGGTTCTCCGTATTAAATTGTGCACCATGAGCTGCGTGTGAAAGCAAATGAATAGGGTTTTGTTGTCACATTGGAGAAGGGAAATAAAAGCAGAAATGCGTGGCAAAGTTCTGGTCCTGTGCGTGGGCACTTTCTGCTCTGGGGCTGCGCAATTTTTTGCATTTAAGAAACTTCCAATTTTGATTTTTGTCCTTCAAACTTCAATGTGACTCCAGCTGATGCGGTGATGCCCAATATTATATATGTTCAAGATATTCTAAGTTTGACCACTTTTTTTGAGTATTAAATAAATTTCTCGCTAATATTATTATAATTCTACTAAAATTTTTTTATCATTTTTAAAATATTGTAAATAATTATGAGGAATTAAAAATATTTCTTGGGATAACTTTATAATATCAC
This sequence comes from Boswellia sacra, assembly GCA_013180625.2. Lineage (NCBI taxonomy): Eukaryota > Viridiplantae > Streptophyta > Magnoliopsida > Sapindales > Burseraceae > Boswellia > Boswellia sacra. Next base: position 179,652 of record SNVD02007173.1, on the reverse strand, counting down.
TTCATCACATGTCAATTTTATTGATTAGTATGCATGTTTTAATCTTTACTTAGGAAAACCAAGTGATTGTTTCAAAGTATAAGATACTATCATTATCAAGAGACGATTAAAAATGCAACCCTAATGGTTACTCAATTGCAATTTAATAGTACTACTCATCCCACCTTACCACATCTAGACGATCATCTATCTACAAATGCCTGAAAAGAAACTACAGTGATATTGAACAGGAATGGTAGAGGGATAGATAATTAATGTCTCATATGCATACTTGTAGTATTTCCCTCGTGTTGTAGAGATGAGTCTTTTTTTATTCTGTTTTCATACTTGTGATTGCTTTAGATTTTGAATTTAGATCTATGTTTAATCTAATTTTATTTGTAAATATGCTTACATGGGTATTAAACTATGAGTTAGACGAGTTTTATTTTTTTTTACCATATTAAATAGTATCAAACGATAATTTTATTATATATTTCTAATTTATTAAAAGTAAAAATTCCATTGGTTTCTTTTGATCTAACTTATATGTAAAGTTTTTGTTTTCTGCTGGTTTTTAAAACATGGTTGGAGAAATCTTAAAAAATCTCTTATACTTAAAAAAGAGACAGAGAGAGAACCCACAATGGGTTTGTTCAAGTGGTGAAGCGGGCCAAGATGGAGTTGATACAGCACCAATGGTGAAGTCCTGGGTTTGAGTCTCTACAAAAGTCCTGGGTTCGAGTCTCTACAATGGCCTCCTCCATGATTTAAGTGGGAGACCGTGAAAGAGGGAAACAGAAACTAAATAATTATATTTCTCTCTCTCTGTTTCTGTTTTAATTGAAATAAGTCTTATTTTAATAACCTAACTAATTTCCACTTATTATTTAACCATATTGAAATTAATTTAGCAGAAAAACCTTTTCTATATATTAAAATTATTTTAATAACTTAAACAATTTTTAATATTACAACATAATTAAATTTTTCTAATTTATTATTAAATATTGTAATATTTTTATATTAATAAGAGGATACTACTTGTAAAGCATCTAATTTATTTCAAATATTGGGGATGCAAATCCCAAGTGATATTGCCACGACTGCCTGTATTAATAGAGGGAAAGCGATTATTGACGGTTGGAAGGGAGGGCATATAGAGAACATTCTATCGCTAGCCAAAATTTCACTTTAATTTCTTTGGCGATTGGATTCTTGGGAAGTAAACAGAAGAGCACAAAATAACAATGAAGTTATCCTACCATGGAAGATTATCTCTCCAACAAAAAATATTATAAATGTAGTAAATCTATTCTTATAACAGATAGAATCACAAAGTAATTCATCCAAAACATTTTAAGAGGGATTCTTGTTCAACAAGATAAGGCTTTAGTTACGGTACATCGGCTGTACTGGTGCACTACTTTTCAAAATTTTTGTAAATTTTGTGTAAAAGTTGTAAATTCTTGTATAAAAATCGTAAATGTGAAAAAAAAAGTTGTAAATGAAAAATTGTATAACTACTTTCAATTTTTTGTAAATTAGTGTAAAAGTTATAAATCATTGTATAAAAGTCGTAAATGTGAAAAATTATTCATTTACAACTTTTTTTTTCACATTTACGATTTTTATACAAAGATTTACAACTTTTACACTAAATTTACAAAAATTTTAAAAAACGGTGCACTGGTTGTAGTATGACCCACGAGATCATAATCGCTAGACTCCTGTGAATTTGACTTCGGTAAATTTTTTTTATTCATTTTCTTTAAGTTTATTTTCCGCATGTAGACCATCCATCTTGTTTGTGTGTTCGAGGGAATGAGAAAAAAAATCACAGATAATCTTTCTGCTTTGCTTCATATTCTGGTATCAATTTTTTAATCAAAAAATGGGTTTAATAATTGTTATTATATATATATATATATATTTATATATTTATATATTTGTCTTAGCCCTGAGAAGTCGGGTCCAAGCGGAAAACAAATTCCCAAAGCACAATGAATATCTCTGCTCATCTGGTTATCAAAAAGGCAGTCTTTTCTCCAAAGATAAAATAATCTTAACGACTTATTTATTTATTGGGTTATTTTTGTGCTATGATTGAGTTATTTTAAATTATTATATTATTGTTATACAAAGAGGAAGCACTTCTAAGCGCAATTATTAATTTATACTTTTGTTAGGCCTTAAAGGATTTGTCACTCTTTGTTATGTGTTAGTCAATTACAAATATTTTTTTAGTTCTGAATAATCAGTTTTGTCCTAGTCTTTAGGGGTTATTTAACTTTGTTGAATTTTAGAGTCCTTATCTAGCTAAGGGACTGATGCTAATTTGTAGCTACTACTCGTTATTATTTCTTGTATAAAAAATATAGTTTACTAGAATAAAACATCAGTAATTCAGGAATTCTTTCTTAGCTGGAGGTTTAGTATTCCTTGAATTAGACTATTTAACTTTTTTCCATCCTCATCTATTACAAGATAGGGAAGAGAAAACAGAAATTTTGCAACTCTGCTGCAATTCAAAGACCTATTACCAGGTCCATCTCTAAAGCACATAACAGTGTGGTATCAGAGCCAGGCATGGATGAGCAACAATTCAAAAGTTTGGAGGGAGAAGTGAGCTCTTTGGCAACTGGTCAGGAATGAATGCTAAAAGAGATGCAAGAGATGTTCTCAGCAATGAATGCATGGTTTGATCAGATTGCTAATAGCCGCATTCATGAGCCAGGAGAAGGATCTCATAGCAAATCTTTTTTTGAAAAAGGGAAAGGAGGCCACAATGCTTACATACCCAAAGCAATTAAGCCAGACTTTCCTCGCTATACTGGTGGAGAAGATCCTACAACTTGGATATGTAGAGCGTAACAATTTTTTGAATATCGTCATACTCCAGAGGATGAAATGGTAGAATTTGCTTCCTTCAATTTAGAAGGAGAAGCCCAACTCTAGTTCCAGTTGATGAAAAAAGAAACTCTTTTTGTTACATGGGAAGATTTCAAAAAAGGCTTGCATAGTAGGTATGGTCCAACTGATTTCCAAGATTTTTTTGGTGACTTAACAAAATTACAGCAGATAGGTTCAGTAAGGGAATACCAAGGTCAATTTGAAAGGCTACTGATAAGAGTGGGGAAGTTGTCTCCCTCACAACAAGTAGGTTGTTTTATGAGCGGGCTAAAGGAGAATATTAGAACAAATGTACAAGCTTGTAGACTATCCACACTATTGGCTGCAATTGGTTTACTAGACTATATGAGTCACGCAATCAGCAGATCAGGCGAGCAACCAACATTGAAATGAAGAAGCCGTCAATCAATAAAGCTAATTACCAGCTAGGAAGCCAAAGCCAAATACCAATCAAGAAAATGACTCCTATAAAATTAACTAAAAGAAAGAGGGAAAAAGGGCTTTGTTCCAATTGCAACGAGAAATATAGCCCGGGACACAGATGTAAGAAGTTATTCCTTATTGAAGGTAGTTGGACTAATGATGAAGAAAGTGAAATGGAGGAGGAAGGAAAAATTGAGGTTATTGAGAATGAAGACTTACCCGCAGTCTCTCTCAATGCCATTTATGGTGCACGGTGTCACGAGCTTAGAGTTTAGCGCAGCTACTCGTGTAGCACTTAGGCAACTTGAACTCGAAAGTTGCTAAGTAAGCCTTATAGTTTGCTTCTCGCTCAAGGAGAAGTTAGGACCGTTGAGCTAAAGAGCTTTTTAGGCAAAGAGAAGAGATGGGACGATTGAGAATGAGTGTTGCTAGAGAAGAAAGCTTTGTATTACTCAAGAGAACTCTTTACAAAGGCTTATATGGAACTTGGCTTGATTGCCTTGATTGTAGATTGGCTTGCAAAGGAGCCTAGGAGGGGTATTTATAGTAATCTACCTCCTCAATGGACGGCTAAGATTCATTACATCCGACGGTCATTATTGACTCTCTAGAACTATCTCCTATAATATCTAGATATTTTGCATGCGACTTTCCAAAATATCTTAGATATTTACTAGCCTTACTTGGAGGCCAAGTAATTCTAGAGACATCCACAAATTGCTAGGCATCCCTAGAATATTCTAGACTCAAGGTATTTCTCCATGCTTTTAGAATCATCTGTGGCCTTCTATCATATTCCGTCACCTTCTGGAATCGTTCTGAGCCTTCTTGAGTCTTCCATGTTCATCTCTTATTTTTCAGATTCCTCCGGATCTCTCCGGAATGTCCCGGAACGTCCCAGAACCTTCTAGAAGCTTCCGGAACACCATGCCTATTCTTCACGCCATTGAGTTCTTCTTGACACGAGGGTCCTAAATCACCATAACACTTGCCCTGAATTCCCATTCCTTGGCGTTCTTCCGAGCAAGCTTGGCGTAAAATAATGCGCATGTCGTGCGGGGCATGACATCCTCCCCCACCTATTTTGCGACGCCCTCATTGCGACTTCGAGGATGTATCTTCGGATGAGTGCCCTTCCCTTCATGTTGACGCTTTCCCTTCGCGCGCTTGCGTCGCCTCTTGATTGCCTTCTTTGCAAGCTTAGGTGGCGTCATGTGATGGGGCGCCTCGCATGGAGGTTTGGCATGAGCCTTTTGCCTTGGCGGTAGCCTCCCTTGTAGCCTTTGGGATGTATCATCCTTGTGCTTCTTCTTGGCTTGCCGTGGCTTTGGATTTTTAGCAACAACATTTTTCTTTCCATCGTTTCGCTCCCGAATGTTGGCAAGGAGGTTAGGACCTACCTCCGTTCCTTGCTTAAGTTGTAGTGCGGTCATTGCCTTGCTCTCGACCTTGACTACACGCTCCGCCATGACCATACATGCTTGACTCCCGTCGAGGATGTTGAGGGAGTTAGATGCTGGTATGGGGAAGGCATGGGCATGGTCGAAGAACTCCATGCCCAACACTACTTGGAAATCGTCCATGGAGACGATGGAGAAATCTAGCTTGCCATTCCATGTGCCAAGCTGTATCGAAGTCGCCTTGGACACTCCCAAGATTGCCTTGGCGAGTGAGTTTACCGCTTTAATCATACCTCTACCATGGGTGTACTTGAGGCCTAGCCGTTTGGCTTCTTCCTCCGAAATGAAATTGTGCGTGGCTCCTGTGTCGAGCATCGCACGCACATTCTTGCCATTGATAGTGGCATCCACATACATGAGACCCTTATTGGCATGTGTGGGTCTCTTGAGTGCCCCGATGACATGGAGAGAACCCATCTCCGCTTGAGGTTCTCCAACTTGTGCGCCCTCATATTGAGCCGCTAAGGCATTGAGGGTCTTTCTCTTTGGGCAATCCCGTGCCCAATGAGGGCCATCACAAATGAAACAAGGGCTCTTGGCTTTAGGGGGAATAGACTTACCTTTGCTTGGTTTGTCAAGCTTGTCGCCCCTCGAAGCTTTACGAGCACTTCCTTCCTTGTTGCCATGATCCTCTTCGGCGCTCCATTCTTCCCCACCATTACTATGGCCAACCTTCCATGGCTTGGATTGGGACATATAGTCCGTGAGGGATTCGGCTACGGCTATGGCTTCGTCGAGATCTCGTACGCCACGCCTTTCGAGCTCAACCCTCGCCCAATCCTTGAGCCCATCAAGGAAAAAGAAGAGTGAGTCCCTATCGGACATGTCTTCAATTTCCAGGATTATTGTTGTGAACTCCTTAATATAATCCCGGATAGTGCCGCGTTGCTTCAACCGACACAAGTGGCCCCTTGCCTCTTTCTCGGCATTACTTGGGGAGAAATGCTTTCGAAGCTCCCTCTTAAAGTCCTCCCATGTGCGAAGAGAACAAATGCCCTTGCCCACGTCGCCATGCTTGCGACGCCACCACAATTGGGCAGCATCCCGTAGGAATGTGGGCGCAATTTTTGACGCATTGTCGTGGACACCCTTGGCCTCGAAGTATTGCTCAAGGCCGAACAAGAAGTTCTCCACTTCGGTGGCATTGCGGGCACCATGGTAAGTAGCGGGAGTAGGCACTTTCATAGCGTTGAGTGGGCTAGCACTTGTGTAAGATGGGCTAGCTCGATCGCAACGATGTCTATCCCATTCCGTGCGAACTTCCTCCACTTCCGCACGGATCGCCCGCAATTCAAGTTCCACAAAGTTCCGCAAGCCATGGAGTTCTCGTGTGAGGTTTTGAAGTTCGTCCTTGTAGGACTTGCTATACTCGAGAATGCTAGACTTTGTGGCTTGAGTGATCTCTCCATAGTCCGTCTCTAGGCCATCAAGACGGTTGGTGAGACCCTCAATCACATTGTCCATCCCCGAGATGGTTTCTTCCATGCTAGCAACACGAGACTCCAGGACTTCGGCGGGCGGAGCTTTCGACTTGTCGCGCTTGCCCCGTGCTTGTGGCTGAATTTGCTCCTCACGTTCGCGTACTTGCTCTTCCACCATCACTTCAATGTCAGATGCCATTTTCTCTTATGCTCGAACCGTGCTCTGATACCAACTGTCACGAGCTTAGAGTTTAGCGCAGCTACTCGTGTAGCACTTAGGCAACTTGAACTCGAAAGTTGCTAAGTAAGCCTTATAGTTTGCTTCTCGCTCAAGGAGAAGTTAGGACCGTTGAGCTAAAGAGCTTTTTAGGCAAAGAGAAGAGATGGGACGATTGAGAATGAGTGTTGCTAGAGAAGAAAGCTTTGTATTACTCAAGAGAACTCTTTACAAAGGCTTATATGGAACTTGGCTTGATTGCCTTGATTGTGGATTGGCTTGCAAATGAGCCTAGGAGGGGTATTTATAGTAATCCACCTCCTCAATGGACGGCTAAGATTCATTACATCCGACGGTCATTATTGACTCTCTAGAACTATCTCCTATAATATCTAGATATTTTGCATGCGACTTTCCAAAATATCTTAGATATTTACTAGCCTTACTTGGAGGCCAAGTAATTCTAGAGACATCCACAAATTGCTAGGCATCCCTAGAATATTCTAGACTCAAGGTATTTCTCCATGCTTTTAGAATCATCTGTGGCCTTCTATCATATTCCGTCACCTTCTGGAATCGTTCTGAGCCTTCTTGAGTCTTCCATGTTCATCTCTTATTTTTCGGATTCCTCCGGATCTCTCCGGAATGTCCCGGAACGTCCCAGAACCTTCTAGAAGCTTCCGGAACACCATGCCTATTCTTCAAGCCATTGAGTTCTTCTTGACACGAGGGTCCTAAATCACCATAACACTTGCCCTGAATTCCCATTCCTTGGCGTTCTTCCGAGCAAGCTTGGCGTAAAATAATGCCATGTCGTGCGGGGCATGACAACGGGCTCCCCAAACAATGAAGATTCAGGAAAGCGTAGGAACACATCATTGCACTTTTCTAGTAGAATCTGGTAACACACATAACTTCCTAGGTAATGAAGCTGTTAAAAAGATAGGAATCAGTCCTATTGGAGAAGAAAAATTTGAAGTAGCAGTCGCAAATGGAGAAAAGCTAGCTAGTGGAGGACTTTGCAAAGGTGTGCACAGGATTATTAAGGGAATTCCTATCAGAGCAAACTTATTCCTACTCCGTCTAGAGGGTTGTGATATTGTTCTAGGGGCACAATGGTTAAGAACATTGGGTCCCATTATTTGGGATTTGTCTAAACTGCGTCTGAAGTTTAATGTTGATGGAAAAGATGTAGTGCTTAAAAGGTTGACACGTCCAGATTTTAAGGTTGTCAATGAACAGGATATTGGCAAGGAACTGAATAAAAAAAGAGATGGAGTTCTTGTGCAAATAAGTTCCCAATCTATGACAGCCTCTCAAGATACATCTTTGTCCAAATCTCATTTAACCTTTAACATTTATGAAATTGGAGCCACGTGGATTGCCACTGACAAGATCACATGACCACCAAATACCATTGAAGGAGGGCAGTGGATTTGTATGTGTTAAGCCCTATTGACATGCTCACTTCCAAAAAAATGAGATTGAAAAGCTAGTAGCAGATATGCTTAAATTTAGAATCATTCGGCCTAGCCAAAGCCCATATTCCTCTCTAGTGTTGTCAGTAAAAAAACATGATAGGTCTTAGAGACTTTGCATCGATTACAGAGCTTTGAATCAGATCACTATCAAAGATAAGTTCCCAATTCCAATTATTGACGAATTACTAGATGAACTTCATGGAGCCAACTATTTCATGAAGTTAGATTTATGTTCAAGGTATCACCAAATCAGAATTTACCCTAAGGAATCTCTAAGACAGCTTTTCACACTCGTTAAGGACATTATGAATTTCTAGTGATGCCATTCGGCCTCACTAATGCTCCATCTATTTTTCAGTCAGTGATGAATGATGTCTTCATAGATTACCTTCGTAAGTTCATTTTAGTATTTTGATGATATTCTGATTTACAGTAAGACATCGAAAGAACATTTAGAGCACCTACATATTGTTATCTCTGTATTGAGGACTAACAAGCTATTTGTGAGAAAAGAAAAATGTTTGTTTGGGCAAGAGCAAGTGAAATATTTGGGGCCTGTGATTTCTAGCCAAGGAGTTGCTTTAGATCCTAAAAAAATAACAACAATACTGGAGTGGCCAAAACCGACTTTTGTTAAAGCCTTACATGGATTTCTAGGCTTGACGGGATATTACCGAAAGTTCATTCAAGATTATGGTAAAATTGCTAGACCTTTGACTCATATGCTCAAAAAAGGGAACTTTGTCTGAAATGCAAAGGCTGTAGAATCTTTTGATCAATTAAAGTCAATAATGACGCGAGCTCCAGTTTTAGCTTTATTGAATTTTGATGAGATTTTCATTATGGAATGATGTGATGCTTCTGGGACAGAAATTGGTGGAGTTCTTATGCAAGAAAACCATCCAATAGCTTTCATTAGCCATGCATTACAAGGGAAAAATCTGTTTCTTTCTACGTACGAAAAAGAAATGTTGGCTTTGGTGCTTGCTATACAGAAATAGGGAGCATATCTACTTGGAAGAAATTTATTGTGAGGACTAACCAGAGGACTTTCAAGCATCTTTGGGACCAAAAGATAACCACAGTAAAGTATATAAAAAAGGGAAAGAAAATGTGGTTGCAGATGCTCTTTTAAGGAGAAATGAAAATGCTGTGGTTGTAGCAATTTGCTCTTCAGTGCCTTAATGGTTAGAGCCTATCAAAGAAAAAGTTAAAAGCAATCCAACCTTGCAACATTTCGCTAACCTCTGTGAGATAAGAGAAGCTATAGGTCCGTGGAAGCTAGGAGGGGGGGTGGGGGGGTGGGAGTTGGGATTCGTTACTACAAAAACAGAATATATCTACTATCAAATTCTTCACTAGTGCCAATAATTTTAAAAGAGATGCATTCCAGTACTCATGAAGGATCCCGCAAGACTTTACAAAGAATAAGGTCTATCTTTTTTATTGGAATAGAATGAGAAAAAATATCAGAGAATTCATCAAACAATGTGATATGTGTCAAAGGCATAAAGGAGAAAATATTGCTTCAGCAGGCCTCCTTCAAGCTCTTCCAATTCCAAATTAGGTATGGACTGATATCTCCATGGATTTCATTGACGAACTTTCTAATTCCCAAGGAAAGACCACTATTTTTGTAGCAGTGGATAGGCTGTCCAAATTTGCACACTTTATCCCAATTTCTCATCCTTATACTGCGATAAGCATTGCTGGAATATTCTTTGAGTAAGTTTCAAATTGTATGGAATGCCAAAAAGCATTGTTTGTGATAGAGATCCAATCTTTACCAGTCTATTTTGGAAAGAATTGTTTAAGTTGCAGGGAACTAGCTTTAATTTCAGTTCAGCTAACCACCCACAGACTGACGGGCTTGAAATGTATTTGAGGTGCTTCACAAGTCAAAGGCCAAAGGAATGGGCTAGATGGATTTCATGGGCAGAGTATTGTTATAATACTAGCATTCACTCATCAACTAAAAAAATTCCATACGAGGTAGTGTATGGAAAATCTGCACCAACATTATTAACTTATGTTCCTGGAACTTCTCAAGTGGAAGCCATTGATCAAACATTGTGCAGTAGAGATGAGGTGATTAAAGAATTGAAAGAGCAGTTGGTGATTGTAACGACCCGGACTTCAAGAGGTGGCCCCCGTGTGACACTTTGTGGCCCTTTTACCTTCAAGAGGTGACCCCTACGTGGCACTTTATGTCCGGTCGCACACAGTCCGGTATTGTCCTTCAAGAGGTAACTTATCCGAATGATACTCACTTCGAACGCCAATGACCTTTAAGGTCTTGGGTTCGAGTGGAGGAGGCGCCACACAGGTAAAAGAGGGTGTCCTATAAGACCCTGTTCCCCGATGTGAACAAAACTGTGAGGACCGATGGGCCCAAAGCAGACAATACTGGACTGTGTCCATCTGAGGACAACCGTAAGGTTCCGGTGCTGCGGTGCGTCCGAGCGGAGGACCGGATGTGACAGTTATGTTGACCCAGGTATGGCAACCCAAGAGGGAGGGTGAATTGGGTTTTTATTTATAAAAACGGATTTAGAAAACTTTTCTTGAAAGATCAAAATTATTTAAATCTTTCTTTAAGAACAAAGGTGAAGAAAATGAAAATAGAATGCAATCAAGAGAATGGAAATAAAGAACAATCACAAATGCAAGTAAATATAAAGAGGATAGGGATAGAGAGAGTGCAAACTCAATTTACGTGGTTCGGCAAACCTTGCCTACGTCCACGGGCTCCTAGCTCCACGAGCTAAGCTTTTCACTAAGTTGTAGAAATCTTTACAACTTGCTTGATGAACAACCTCACCAAGTCTTTTTCTTCCAATTCTTGATAACACCACACCAAGAGTTCTTCTTGATGAACAACCTCACCAAGGCAACTTCTTCAACTCTTGATAACACCACACCAAGAGTTCTTCTTGATGAACAACCTCACCAAGGCAACTTCCTTCAACCCTTGATAACACCACACCAAGAGTTCTTCTTGATGAACAACCTCACCAAGGAAAGAATTCTCTCAAGGATAACTTTTATCCTTTACAAGTAGATTTCACTCTCACCACAATACAAGAACAAAGAAAATTGTTTACAATAAAAGTACAACTCTCTTCAAAGAGTAGATGAAGAATATATAAGCTCTTTACTTGATATTTCTCTTATTTGTGGCTTGCTGGATTCTTTTCTCTTTGTCTTGCTGAATGCATGGGAGAAGGGCTCTTTTTATAGGCAAATGAGATGAACTTGAACAAGTGAAGACACCAACTCCAAATTTTCTGCCCACCATAAAAACCGTAATCTTGTCTGCCATTTTTGTCAATGTTTCGTTTGAAATTTCAAAATATGCGAAACATAAAATATCTTTACATTTGAATAAGCTTTCCAACGCATCAAGAACCAAGTCATTTGGATATCTGTAGCTCAAGATATGGCCAAAACACCATTCAGTGCTCATGTGACTTGATTTTTCTTCCATGTGTCAGTCCACCGACTTGCATGTGTATTATGTCAACCTTCTGTTTGAAATTTTGAATTTCTTCAAAAAATAAAAGATCTTCGTATTTGAATAAGCTTTCCAAAACATTAAGAATCAAAGCATTTAAATATCTCTATCTTAAGATGTGGCCAAAACACCATTCGGTGCTCATGTGAGTTGATTTTTCTTCTCTGTGTCAGGCCACCGAATTGCATGTCAATTATGTCGGCCTTCCATTTGAAATTTGAATTTCTTCAAAACATATGAAATGTTCCTCATTAAGTTCTCTTTCCAATTACATAAGACTCAAGTCATTTTGATATTTCTAGCTCAAGATAGTCCAAAAGAGTATTCGGTGCTCATGTCAGCTGCTTCCATTTGTCTTTCAACTTGCATGATAATTTTGACAACCTTGCACTTGAAATTTGAATTTCTTTAAAACATATGAAATGTTATAAATTGAGCAAGCTTTCCAAAGGCTTAAAAATCACATCATTTGGACATTTGTAGAGATATATATGACCAATTGATTGAACATTGCTCATGTGTCACATTCCTTGAGTCAATCCTTGTTCTTAAACTTTGGTGCATTTAACATGTAGTCTTCTCCTTAGCTTCAACACTTCATTTTAATAAGCCTCTTCTTGATTTTAAAATTATTTCAATGATCTTACTCTTGCACATAAATAAACATGTTAGTAAATCTCAATTAATCAATGTGTATTGTTTTCATCAAAATTATCATGTAGCCTTAGGGCTAACAATCTCCCCCTTTTTGATGATGACAAACCATTGATTGCTTTAAAATATAATCTAAAATCAAGAATGAAAATAAAATCAAGAACAAACAAAAAGATGGCAGTCGTTATGAATATAAGCAATCCATGTTATGAATATAAGCAATCCAACAATTTCTCCCCCTTTTGTTATCATCAAAAAGATTTAATCAAATTAATTACTCCCCCTAAATATATTCTCCCCCTTAACATATGCTACCATTCAAAGATAATCATATAAAAGCAAAATTAAGATATATCCAACCTGCCTAATTCTCTTTTAATTATGCAAAATCTATTTTGACTAAGGGGTTTAGTAATATTTGGGTCTAGGGACTAATTCCCAAACTTGATTTCTCTCAAATTGGTTCAATTGTTCTTGCATAGCCAAAATCTAACTTTCGTCATTTTTGGTTTTTTTTTTTAAAGATTTTGGTTCAAATTGAGAGACAAATGCAAAATGATTACAAAAGTTCCTAAAATAAGATCTATTTCTCATACCTTGTGATGGTTCACCAATAATGAGATCTTTTAGGGTGAGCTTTTACGTACCTTCATTTCTTTGATAATTCTTGGAAAGAATCATTTACTTCCTCACGCTTTTCTTGTCGAAGTTGTAATTTATCTTGGCTCTTTTCATCAAGCCTTGATTCCTTGATTTGCCTTTCTACCTCAACAATATCATCATCTAAATTCTTTGAAGAAATAACATTAGTTTCATCAAATTCAACATGCATAGAATCTTCAATAGTAAGAGTCTTTTTATTAAAAACTCTATATGCTTTACTATGGTTGGAGTAGCCAACAAAAATTCCAACATCGGCTTTTGCATCAATTTTCCAAGGTTATCCTTGGTGTTTAAAATAAGACATTTACATCAAAAAAAAAACTTTAAGAAATCCAATGTTGGGTTTTCTCCCTTTCCAAAGTTCGTAAGGAGTTTTCTTTATTAAAGCTCTTATATGGACTCTATTGATTATAAAGCATGCGGTATTAACGGCTTTGGCCCAAAAATATTTTGGAAAATTATTTTCAAGTAACATGGTCCTAGCCATTTCTTGGATAATCCTATTTTTCCTCTCAACAACAACATTTTGTTGTGGAGTTCTAGGTGAGAAAAAATTATGCTCAAAACCATTTTCATCACAATGATTTTCAAATGCAATATTGTCTACTTCACCACCATGATCACTCCTAATGGACACAATAGAATATCCTTTTTGATTTTGGACTCTTTTTGCAAATTTTGAAAAAGCTTGTATGGCCTCATTTTTAGTTTTCAAGAATAATACCCAAGTGAATCTTGAATAATCATCCACAATAACAAAAACATAATACTTTTCACCAAAGCTTTGAGTTCTTGATGGTCCAAATAAATCCAAATGAAGTAATTATAGAGGTTTATTTGTTGAAATAAATTTCTTTTGTTTAAAAGAAGTTCTCACTTGTTTTTCAAATTGACAAGCATCACAAATCTTATCCTTTTCAAATTTTATTTTTGGAAGACCATCAACTAAATCATTTTTAGAAATTTTTGAAATTGTGTCCATGCTAGCATGACCTAAACTTCTATGCCATAACCAAGCATCATCATTAACAATGAAACAATTTTCTACATGATCATTAACATCAATATCAATTGTATAAATATTACCACATCTATTACCAACAAATAATGTCTTATTGTTACTAACATCTTTAATCACACATCTATTAGGCTCAAAAATAACAAAATATCCCTTATCACACAATTGACTAATGCTAATCAAATCATGTTTTAAACCATGAACAAACAAAACATCTTTAATAATAGGTGAAGAAGGGTTACCAATATCACCATGTCCGATTACCCTTCCTTTGGCATTATCACCGAAGGTCACATATCCTCCTTTCTTCATGATTAATCTTGAAAATTTGGAGGCATCTCAGGTCATATGCCTTGAGCATCCACTATCTAAGTACCACTTGTGTTTGCCACTCCTTTGTCTCTACAATCAACATTCAAAGAGTAACTTTTTGGTACCCAAAAGTTCTTGGGTCCTGGGGGGTTAGTTTTGGTACTTTTTGGAACCCATATTTGTTTCAAATTAGGATTTCTCTTAATATAGCAAGAATGCACTTTGTGTCCTTTTCTTCCACAATAAGTACATGAATGATTAGGATTATTCCTAGAAGATGCATGAGCAAAATAATTTTTAAAATACTTTTGATTTTTATGAGTTTATATCCTAAACCTCTTTTATCAAAAACACACCTTTGGTTTTGTAACATAGAATTCAAATTTTTTGTGCTTTTTGTAAAACTATCAACAATATTTCTTAAGTCATTATTTTCCTTTTTCAAAATAGCATTTTGTTTCTCCAATTTATCAAAATCCTTTTGTTTTAAAATGTCATTTTCAGTTTTTAATAAATGTATTTGACTTTCCAAACTTTCAAAATCTTTTTTGCTTTAAAATTTCATTTTCATTTTCTAAAGCTTCATTTATTTCTACCAACTCTTCTAATTGAGATAACATGATTTTTGACTTCTTTTTGAAAGCATTGATTTTTGAATTTTGCTTATCAACTTGCACATGTAAATTTTGGAATGCTTCAAGTAATTCATCATATGAAAGTTTAGGATCATAGTTTCGAATACTTACCTCATCTTCACTTAAAGCCATGAAGCACATGTTTGCCACTTCGCAATCTTCTTCTTCGGTGGAGCTAGCTTCACTATCATCCCAATTTGTGGCTTTCATTGCTTTGGATTTCTTGTTTTGACTCTTGAAGTAAGGACAATCCATCTTTACATGTCCCGGTTTCTTGCACTCATAGCAAATGACTTGATCATTTTTCTTATCTTGCTTTGAGCTTTGCCCTTTGTACTCCCTTCTAGAATTCTTCATTGAATCCTTGGTTTCTTCTAATGATCCTTTTTAGCTTTCTTGTGATGAATGCAAGATCTTCATCGTCTCCTTCATCGTCGGACTCATCATCTTCTTTTGTTGAAGATTTTAAAGCGATATTTTTCTTTTTCTTGAAATCTTCTTCATTCTCCTTCAAGGTGATTTCATGAGTCATGAGAGAACCCATAAGTTCTTCTAATGGTAGTTTGGTGAGGTCCTTTGCTTCTTGAATTGCCGTCACCTTTGGCTCCCAAGATTTTGGTAGACACCTAAGAATCTTTCTCACCATTTCAACATTAGAATAAGATTTACCAAGAGATTTCAAACTATTAATAATATCCGTAAATCTAGTAAACATTTCAGAAATTGATTCATCCGATTTCATCTTAAAAAGCTCATAACTATGAACTAGCATACTAATTTTGGATTCTTTAACTTGACTAGTTCCTTCATGAGTTACTTCAAGTGTGTGCCATATTTCTTGTGCCGTAGAACAAGTAGATATTCTATTAAACTCATTTCTATCTAGAGCACAATACAACACATTCATAGCTTTAGCATTCAAACTCAATTTCTTTTTATCATCTTCACTAAACTCTTTAGGTTCTTTAAGCATGCATTCCCCATTTTCAATTTTGGTAGGAACAAAAGGTCCTTCCAAAACAATAGACCACAAATCATAATCAAAAGATTTCAAGAAAATACTCATTCTAGTTTTCCAATAAGAGTAATCACTTCCATTAAAAAATGGAGGTCTAGAGATAGAAAGTCCCTCAACATATGAAGTTGAATTAAAAGTTGTCATAGCTCAAAAATCGATTAAGATTTAAAAAATTGAGCAACCTTGCTCTGATACCACTTGTTGACCCAGGTATGGCAACCCAAGAGGGGGGGTGAATTGGGTTTTTATTTATAAAAACGGATTTAGAAAACTTTTCTTGAAAGATCAAAATTATTTAACTCTTTCTTTGAGAATAAAGGTGAAGAAGATGAAAATAGAATGCAATCAAGAGAATGGAAATAAAGAACAATCACAAGTGCAAGTAAATGTAAAGAGGATAGGGATAGAGAGAGTGCAAACTCAATTTACGTGGTTCGGCAAACCTTGCCTACGTCCACGGGCTCCTAGCTCCACGAGCTAAGCTTTTCACTAAGTTGTAGAAATCTTTACAACTTGCTTGATGAACAACCTCACCAAGACTTTTTCCTTCAACCCTTGATAACACCACACCAAGAGTTCTTCTTGATGAACAACCTCACCAAGGCAACTTCCTTCAACTCTTGATAACACCACACCAAGAGTTCTTCTTGATGAACACCCTCACCAAGGTAACTTTCTTCAACCCTTGATAACACCACACCAAGAGTTCTTCTTGATGAACAACCTCACCAAGGAAAGAATTCTCTCAAGGATAACTTTTATCCTTTACAAGTAGATTTCACTCTCACCACAATACAAAATCAAAGAAAATTTTTACAACAAAAGTACAACTCTCTTCAAAGAGTAGATAAAGAATATAAAAGCTCTCTACTTGATATTTCTCTTATTTGTGGCTTGCTGGATTCTTTTCTCTTTTTCTTGCTGAATGCATGGGAGAAGGGCTCCTTTTATAGGCAAATGAGATGAACTTGAACAAGTGAAGACACCAACTCCAAATTTTCTGCCCACCATAAAAACATAATTTTGTCTGCCATTTTTGTCAATGTTCGTTTGAAATTTGAAAATATGCAAAACATTAAAAGATTTGCACATTTGAATAAGGTTTCCAAGCATCAAGAACCAAGTCATTTGGATATCTGTAGCTCAAGATATGGCCAAAACACCATTCGGTGCTCATGTGACTTGATTTTTCTTTCTTGTGTCAGTCCAACAAATTGAATGATAATTCTGTCAGCCTTCTGTTTGAAATTTGAATTTCTTCAAAACATAAAAGATCTTGTATTTGAATAAGCTTTCCAAAACATTAAGAATCAAAGCATTTGGATATCTCTATCTTAAGATATGGCCAAAACACCATTCGGTGCTCATGTGAGTTGATTTTTCTTCTTTGTGTCAGTCCACCAAATTGCATGTCAATTATGTCGGCCTTCTATTTGAAATTTGAATTTTTTCAAAACATATGAAATGTTCTTCATTAAGTCATCTTTCCAATGCCGCAAGAATCAAGTCATTTTGATTTTTCTAGCTCAAGATATGTCCAAAGGAGTATTCGGTGCTCATGTCAGCTGCTTCCATTTGTCTTTCAACTTGCATGATGATTTGGACAACCTTGCACTTGAAATTTGAATTTCATTAAAACATATGAAATGTTATAAATTGAGTAAGCTTTTCAAAGGCTCAAGAATCACGTCATTTGGATATTTGTAGAGATATATATGACCAATTGATTGAACATTGCTCATGTGTCACATTCCTTGAGTCAATCCTTGTTCTTAAACTTTGGTGCCTTTAACATGTAGTCTTCTCCTTAGCTTCAACACTTCATTTTAATAAGCCTCTTCTTGATTTTAAAATTATTTCAATGATCTTACTCTTGCACATAAATAAACATGTTAGTAAATCTCAATTAATCAATGTGTATTGTTATCATCAAAATTATCATGTAGCCTTAGGGCTAACAAGTGATGGCTCAAGACCGAATGAAAAATAATTATGATGCCAAAGAAGTGACAGATCTTTTGAAGTTAGAGACATATATTTGAGATTGCAGCCATTTCAACAAGTCTCCAAAACTTTAAAAAGAAGCCCCAAATTATCTCCAAGGTTCTATGGTCCATTTGAAATGATTCAGAAAGTTGGAGTTGTGGCATACAAGCTCAAGTTGCCAGCAGTTTCTAAAATTTATCCGACTTTTCATGTATCAATGCTTAAAAAATCAATTGGGTCCAACATGGTGTCTAAGACTGCTCTACCTATTACACCAGAAGGAAAAAACTCAATTTCACCTCTACCACAAGCCATTCTTGATAGGAGGATAGTGAGAAACAAGGAAGAGGTATTGGTTCACTGGCAGGGCTTATCTCCAACTGAAACAGCATGGGAGAGTCTCAATGACTTGCAGCTACGGTTTCCAGATCTTGACCCTTGAGGACAAGGGTGTTGTCAAGGGGAGAGGAATGTTATTTGTTAGTCAATTACAATTATTTTTTGAGTTTTGAATAATCAGTTTTGTCCTAGTCTTTAGGGGTTACTTGACTTTGCTGAATTTTAGATATCTAGCTAAGAGACTGATGCTAATTTGTAGCTACTACCCGTTACTATTTCTTGTATAAAAAAAAAGAGTTTACGAGAATAAGACATCAGAAAAAAAATTGCATTGAAGAATTCTTTCTTAGCTAGAGGTTTAGTCTTCCTCGAATTAGACTATTTAAACTTTTTTCCATCCTCATCTATTACAAGATAGAGAAGAGAAAACAGAAATTTGGCAACTTTGCTGCTATTCAAAGACCTGTTACCAGGTCCATCTCTGAAGCACATGACAGTCTTGGGTTTTACGTACTCTACACTCTTGATATATTTGTAGGATTCTCTGTTGGAGAGCCTAAAACTTGCACAATCTTGTATGGGCCTTCCCAATTCAGTCCGAGTGTTCCAGCTCCTAACTCTTGAGTGTTTTGCGTCACTTTTCTGAGGACAAGATCTCCTACTTGAAACTTCCATGCCTTAATCTTTGCGTTGTAATATCTTGCCACTATTTGTTGGTATGCAACTACCGTCACCTATGTTGTTTCTAGATCTTGACCCTTGAGGACAAGGGTGTTGTCAAGGGGAGAGGAATGTTATTTGTTAGTCAATTACAATTATTTTTTGAGTTTTGAATAATCAGTTTTGTCCTAGTCTTTAGGGGTTACTTGACTTTGCTGAATTTTAGATATCTAGCTAAGAGACTGATGCTAATTTGTAGCTACTACCCGTTACTATTTCTTGTATAAAAAAAAAAAGAGTTTACGAGAATAAGACATCAGAAAAAAAAATTGCATTGAAGAATTCTTTCTTAGCTAGAGGTTTAGTCTTTCTCGAATTAGACTATTTAAACTTTTTTCCATCCTCATCTATTACAAGATAGAGAAGAGAAAACAGAAATTTGGCAACTTTGCTGCTATTCAAAGACCTGTTACCAGGTCCATCTCTGAAGCACATGACAGTCTTGGGTTTTACGTACTCTACACTCTTGATATATTTGTAGGATTCTCTGTTGGAGAGCCTAAAACTTGCTCAATCTTGTATGGGCCTTCCCAATTCAGTCCGAGTGTTCCAGCTCCTAACTCTTGAGTGTTTTGCGTCACTTTTCTGAGGACAAGATCTCCTACTTGAAACTTCCATGCCTTAATCTTTGCGTTGTAATATCTTGCCACTATTTGTTGGTATGCAACTACCGTCACCTATGTTGTTTCCTTTTTTTCTTCAACCAAGTCAATGGTGTATGATAACTATTCTAAATAACTGGTATTACAACTTCCATTCCAATTGCCATAGAATAGGGAGTTTCTCTTGTTGTGCTTCGTGAGGTTTTGCTGTATGCCCACAAAGCATTAGGTAGCTCATCAACCCAAGCTCCTTTTCAAGCTTCAAGTTTAGTTTTCAATAACAATTTTATCTTCTTGTTGATAACTTCTACTTGCCCATTTGCTTGGGATACACTCATGATTACCATAACACCAACAATCTCCTAAGTTTCATCAATCAGTATTTGATATGCTTTTAAATAAGAGAAAAAATAATTTCATAAAAGTATGATAAATTACTTGCGGAGTGGTAACAATACCAAGCAATGCCACAATATCACATTGATTACTGAGCTTATGCCTTAGTCAAGAGGCAAAACAAGTAGCAAGGAAAACAAAATTACTGAGAAACCATAATTAATCGTGTTAATATTTTAATAAGTCAAGGGCATACTTATCTTTCTATTTATCTAAGGAGTTGAACCCTAGCTTAAATAAGAGGAAAAAAAGAGGATAGGTTACAATATTTGTAACGACCGGACCCCTGCCCATCGGGGAACAGGGCCTTATAGGACACCCTCTTTTACCCGCGTGTCAGGCTACAGTCGCACACAGTCCAGTATTGTCCGCTCTGGGCCACCGGCCCTCACGGTTTTGTCCCCCGGTACTACCCTGTCTTGGGGAACGGGGCCTTATAGGACACCCTCTATTACCCTCAAGGGATTATTCCCAGGAGCGCCTCCCCCCTCTCGAACCCATGACCTATAGGTCAATGGAGTTCAACATGAGTACCATTCGGCAACTTGAGGGTAATAGAGGGTGTCCTATAAGGCCCCGTTCCCCAAGACAGGGTAGTACCGGGGGACAAAACCGTGAGGGCCGGTGGCCCAGAGCGGACAATACTGGACTGTGTGCGACTGTAGCTTGACACGCGGGTAAAAGAGGGTGTCCTATAAGGCCCTGTTCCCCGGTGGGCAGGGGTCCGGTCGTTACAATATTACTTGTCCACCACCTCATTTATTACAAATTTCAAATGTTAGATACCACCTTGTGAAAGAAGAAGAAAATTTATTAGAGTCAGTACCACGGATTAAAGTCCAAGTCTTGATGATTTGGGTCAAGTGGAAACAAATTTCCAAAGTAGAACCAGAACAAGATCTAAATGGTTCTCATCCATCCAGAAAAAGAAAGAAAGAAAGCTTGAATATGCCTGCTTTATTTGGGTTCTCAAACGAGACTGCCTTTTCTACTAAGATAAAATAATTTTAATTATTTTTAAATTTTAAGTTAGTTTAGTTGTGGAATAAATTTTAATTTATATATGTTCCACTGTTTTTTTTAGATTACTAGCCATAAAACCACTGTTAGTTTGTGGTAACTGGGACATGGATCATGGCCATATGGAGCCAAAGAAAAGGGCAGTAGGAAAAAGGAGGAATTTACTGGCAACAACGATTCTAGACAAACTGCAAAATTAACAAACTGAAAATGACCGTTATTGAAAATCTTCCTTGTTTTACAATAGCCTTTTTCCTTTTAGGGTTATCTACAGATAATGAAAAGGATACTCAGATTTCTCTAGCAGTGCTTGGTCCACGATAACATGTTCGGATCAAGTCCAGTGTAAAACAAATATTGCTAATATTAAGAGTTTCGACCTCAATCAGTTAATTTAAGGAATATTTCAAATCCACTAAAAGATATTTTTTTTAATTATTAGAAATATCAAGAATAATAAAGAATAAAACAATAATTGAAAAACAAGGATTTTTTTCCTTTTTTTGAAAATCTCCATACTAAAGGAAAACCATAACTTGTCACATACACAATATCCATTACATGAATTTTCTTTATGGTTGTGTTTGCTAGGACGTATAGTATAGCATAAGAGGGAGTGCTTGTATAATTTCTTATTTCACCTATGTTTGGTTACAAATACTGTGAGGATATGATTGTAAAAACTTGCATAGGACTGCGTAAGGGGAGCAAAAATTAACATGCGGTCCCCTTTGGGTTAAGTGTTACACCCTTAATACTTGCACATGCTTGACATAGGTTGACTTGCGCTATGCCAAGGCTTGGATGGGGCAGTAGTTGGGCATGCCAACGAGAAGCGCACGAGCGAGCGTTTAAGTAAGGTGCGGAGATGTTGTGTGGCGTGATAAGGGCATTGATGCATGAGGCTAAGCGTAAGGCAATGTGAACGCCAACACAAGGGGATGTGTAGCGTAATAAAGCAATACGCACGCACGGGTAGCGGGCGCAATGTGACGCATGCATGGAGATGGACATGCCATAGTGGGATAACACGCACGCACGGGTAGTAGACGTGATGTGTGGAGCGCACACGAGAGTTGGGCGTGACATAACGATGCAATGTGTACGTTGGGGCAACATAGCGCAACAACACAAGCACATGCACGCATGCGGGCTGGGACGCTTGCAAGGCAGCAAGCACGCGCATAGGTAGGGCGCAACAATGCAGTGACATGACGCATGGCATCGGCGACATGGCGTGCAGCAACAGTTTATGGTGCAACTTGGTGGTGTTAGTGGGCATCAACTATGACACATGTCTAGGGGGATAGTGGCTCTTAAAATTAAGGAAGTAGTGGGCAAAGTGGGTTAGAATGCATTTCCTAAAGTACAGGAAGTGGCATCACAAATGGTGGGCTGCACTTCCCCGTTAACTTAGTGGTTGAGTGGACTCAACCATATTCTTAAAAAGTAGGAGCGAAAATGAAAAGTGGCTTGAGGAAGTTACTTCTATGATTAAGGCCATGATCTCCACTCATGGGTAGTGGGGGATGCGTGTGATAGCATGGGAGAGAGCCACCTCACATAGTAGTTGGGGTTATCAACTACATGAATCATGTGGCGCTTAACCCATGGTAATAGAACCTAGCAACCATTGTTGGTTGGCTTTTTATTTATAAATTATACCAAGAGGGGTAGGCTGAAAACACACACAAGTCATAACACATAAGAGAAGTAAGAGAGTGCTTACTCTAGAGAGGTAAACACTTAGCAAACGGAGTAGCTAATGTTAATGTAGGTGTTTCCAACACACAAACTTGGGACGGATTATAAATTTTTTCTTTTGAGATAATAAAAGAAGAGTTGAAAGTCGATACTTTCATAAAACATCGTTGTGCAATTAAAAATTTGTGGATACATTGTGTATGCTAACATGTGATAATCTCTAAAACCAGGGACGGAGCCAGGAATTGTTTCTAGAGGGAGCAAAATGAATAGTAAAAAAATTAGAGTAAATAAAATATAATTATAAATTTAGAGAAAATTTATAATATTTTATTTAACAATACAAATTCAAGTTTATTATATCAATTTTAAGTTTTAAATAAAAAACAGATGAAAAGATAAATAATTAATAATATAATTGTTAAGTTTACCACTTTTTTAAAAGTTTAAACTTATAGATGTGTGTTTAATATTAATACTTTAAGCACTCTAATAATAATTAAATAAAAAATTAAATTTATTAATACTTAATTTACGATGCAAATGAATAATAGATGAAGTATGTAGCGTTTATGTTTATTTTATTTATGTTATATAAATATTCAAAATCATAACCATTAACACAGTTTAAAAAATTTATAAATACATATATACGAAATAAAAAGATTGTATAAATAGAAATTATAATACAGTAATAATGACAATAACTAGTAAGTCATTGGACAAAAGAATGAAGCAATTACATAAATAATTGTCTTATTTTCATAGATAATATAATGCAATAAACAAATGGCCATAAATTACAAACCAAGATGAAGAATAAAAAAATGATCTTCAATAGTATTAAATTAAAGTACATTTGCTTAATATAAAAACCAATAAATAAAAGATGAGAAGAAGATTTTAAACTCTGTATATACTACCTTTTAATTTTTTTTTATGTAAATAGATGAGATAAACAAGATAGATAAGTTTTGATTTGGTAAAGGTATCGAGTGCAGTGAAAAAAAAAAAGAAGAAGAAATAATTTCTTATTTTATATAAATGGATGAAAAAAAAGATATAACCTCTTATTTTATGTAAATAGATAAGACCACAAAACAATAAATATAATTTTAAATTTACTGAGTACATAAATAAGGAAGAAGAAAATAATAAAAAAAAATAAATCAAATTTAATTAAATTTATAATTTTAAAATAAAGAAAGGGTAAAATAAAAAATATATTTTAAAAAAATTTTCATTTTCAAAACCAAGAGGAATAATTGTTTCTCTTTATCCCTTCTTGACTTCGTTCATGTCTAAAATGGTTTATCGAGTAACTAACAGAACTTGGCTTAACGCTGTCACAGATCACTTCGCTTAGCAAGAAAAAGTCTCCGTGACATTGAGATTGCGTAACACCGTTTGCATTCGTGACATTGAGATTGCGTAACACCGTTTGCATTCGTAAAAATATCTCGTCTCTCTCCTCTCTCAAAAGCGCTCATCTCTCTCGTCTCTGGAAACCTCTTGTCTCTCTCCTCTCATCAGACCCTTTTCTCCCTATGATGTTCCCCTCTTTCAGACCTAATCTGAAGCCTCCTCATCAAATATCTTTGTATCCCCACATCTGAGTCAAGAAAACTTTCGTGCTTAGTTTGAGTAGACCATAAAAGATTGAACTGAAGCTGCTTTTCAAATCATTTGGCAGCACCCAGAGACGGAACTCAACTTTTAATCTTGTGCTATAGTGCTCAACTCTTGCTGGGCTTCATCAAACTTTTGGTCCTGCAACCTGATTTCAGGTAATTTCTTTTCATTATTTCTTTCATTTGAAGCCCTAGTTTTTAATCGCTTTTTTGTCTTGTATCAGCTTTTTTGCATATGGATATGTTATCTCTCTGTTTTTATTTTTAGGAAGTGTTTCATGGGTATTCCATCTAGTTATCGTTTAGTTTAAGATTTGTTGTAAACATTTTAGTTGATTTTTTTTTTTTTAATATTGTGCGTGTTTAATTTTGTGCCTCTTGACCCAGGTGGACATAATGATGAACGATTTTGGGTTTCTTTTCTGAAGAAGCATTGCTTTGATTGGGAGTCCATAGAGATTGATATTTTTG
Source organism: Boswellia sacra (assembly GCA_013180625.2). Taxonomy (NCBI): domain Eukaryota; kingdom Viridiplantae; phylum Streptophyta; class Magnoliopsida; order Sapindales; family Burseraceae; genus Boswellia; species Boswellia sacra. The sequence continues at coordinate 155,075 of SNVD02007173.1, read as the reverse complement.
TTTGGATGGAAGCTAATGGTATGTTATGGTGATTTCTTTTTTTTTTTTTCTTTGTAATTTTATTGGCCTAAAAATCTAATTCTTGAACGTGGATTGATTTTTGTGAACATTCTTTCTTGTTATGCCGTTTATTTTGTTGGTAGGTGTTAGAAGTTGTTTTAGATACAAGCAGCATCAATTTCCAGTGGTATTGTTGGAATTTCCAGCAACAATTTCTAGGAAACATTTTAGCTATAATCAGTCAATTTTTTAAAATTTATTGCTGAATAAGTTTACATATTTTACCCCATCTGTCAAATAACTTACTAGTAGTATTGTTGAAGGAAGTTGGTTTTTTTTCTTTAAATGAAATTATTTTGTTGGTTAAGTCCAAGTAACAAAGTAAAAAAAAATGCAGTATGTGTCCTTAATTTCACCTTCGATATTGTTACAATTTCATGAAGAGGTAATTTTAAAATTGTTAATTCATTTATGCACTTATTAAGATAATTATTAGTCTAAACTGATGATTTTAATTTTTTTATTAAAATTTATATTATTTTATTTTATATTATTTTAATTTAATATAAAAAATTAATACTATTCAATCAATCTTTTACTAAACACAATATTAATTAGCAATTATTACAATAATAATCCAAACAAAGCTTACAATTTACTTTATTTTCTAGGTAATACAATTTAATATAATGATATCTGTTACAGTGATAATTATACAATCTTATGCGGTGTCTCAAGTGCAGTCTAAAACTATAACAGTGATAGTTATACAATCTTATGTGGTGTCTCAAGTGCAGTCTAAAACCATAGAACTCTGCCTCTTCTCAACAACCTTCCGGTGACCCAAATAACTTGTACTCTATACAAACATTCCCGCACACATCTCCTTGAAGAGGAATTTTGCTAGAATGAAAACAATACTTGAAATATTTTTAACAGGGCGAGTTTAAACCAAGAAATTAAAGGGCCGTTTGATTAGTCAATCTCACTCTTTCTTGCATTTTCATTTCTAAACACATACATCATGGGATGTGTAGTAAGTGTCTGGATGGATGTTTTTGGCAAAACATGTTGAAAACAAATGATAGAGGTACAAGCCTCTCACTGTATAGTTTCCAATTAGCAAAAGGAAAACAACTTTTTTTTGTGCATTTTTTTATTATTTGTCTTGTATAGTTTGTCTTTTCTCCGCTTTTTATTTTAAATTTATTCTGTTATTTTATTATAAATTATAATTATTTATCAAAAATTATGTTTTAATTATTTTCTAATATTTGAAAATAAAAAATATTTTTTATTTTTTAATTGTAATTATTTAAAGTGATAACTTTTCAAATACACATAATCAAATATAATTTTATACAGTTCAATCTCATAGAACGTATAAGCATATCTTTTGTTCTGATATCTAACTAGAAATTTTGGAACCAAAAATACATAATTCATAACCAAACTGTCTCTAAACTTCTTAATTTTCTCTTACTTGAAATACGATTTTCTTTACTTTAGGATTGAGGGCTACATTTTTATTTTAGTCAAAATCTCAATAGCTATAGAGAGAGTCTTGGGTGCATCTGCTGCATTAGGTGATTGGATTGACGTCCAATGAGTCTCTCTCTCCCACTTTAGGTGTATCCCATTGGCTTGTTGTACCATGCTAGTGGTTATGCACCCAAGTGTCACGAGCTCGGAGTTTAGCGCAGCTTGCTCGTGTGGCACTTAGGCAACTTGAACCCGAAGTTGCTAAGTAAGCCTTGTGATTAGCTTGCTTCACTCAAGGAAGAAGCTTGTGGACCGTTGAGCTTAAGAACTTGTAGGCAACAAAGAGAAGAGTAGGAAGAATGAAGGCAAGTATTGCTTACTCAAAGAATGCTTTGTATTACGATTGAAAGCTTACAATGCTTGAATTCAATGAATGTGTGGATAGCTTGGATTAGCTTGGATATCTTACAAATGAGCCTTGGAGGGGTTTTTATAGTGAGTCACCTCCTCCATAACGGCTAGTTAACGGCTATATAACGGCTAGTTTCCTAACGGCTAGTTTTCTAACGGCTATATAACGGCTAGTTTCCTAACGGCTATATAACGGCTAGTTTCCAACAGCTATATAACGGCTATATTATAACGGCTAGTTGGACCATCTAGAAGATATGTACAATGGATGCCAACTAGCTAGAGCTTCCGGAAGATGGGCTTGGATTAGGCCAAGCCTTGTGTAATTGGGCCAACTCTAGCAAGGAACTTGGTGGGCCGTAACATTCTCCCCCACCTGATTCCGCAACGTCCCCGTTGCGTCCTTGAAGATGTATCATCGGTTGTGGGCGAGAGGTCTTATGTCGACGCTTCCCTTTTCCGCGCTTGCGTGACCTCCTGGTTGCCTTCGCGGTCTTGGGAGGTAGCATTCTGTGAGACACCATAGATGGAGGTTCGGTGTCAAATTTTAACTTGTTTTGATGAACCCCCTCTCTTGGTGATTGTCTCTCCGACATTCTTTGAGCCACAACATCCTTGTTTTTGTCAAGGATGGGCAGAATTTGTGGGCTCTTAGTAACAACGAGGTTCTCCCCATCGTTGAGCTCCCGAATGGGAGTAAGGAGGTTCAGCTCTTCCTTGATCCCTTGTTCAAATTGTAGTGCGGACATTATCTTCTTCTCGACCTTAGCCACACGTTCTATACCGATCGTGCATGAATGACCCCCATCGAGGATGCTAAGGGAGTTAGAAGATGGTATGGGAAAGGCATGGACTTGATCGAAGAATTTCATGCCGAGCACTACTTGGAAATCATCCATAGGAACAATGGAGAAATCAAGCTTACCATTCCACGTGCCAAGTTGGACGGATGTGGCTTTAGACACCCCCAAAATTGCCTTGGCAGCTGAGTTTATGGCTTTGATGGCGCCACCTCCTTTGGTGTATTTGAGACCTAACCGTTTGGCCTCTTCTCCGGAAATGAAATTGTGCGTGGCTCCCGTGTCGAGCATTGCACGCACATCTTTGCCGTTAATGGTGGCACTCACATACATTAAACCTTTCTTGGCAGGTGTGGTTTTCTTGAGTGCACCAATGATATGAAGGGAACCCATTTCCGCTTGCGGCTCCTCGTCATGGACACCCCCATCTTGAGTGACAAGAGCATTGAGGGCCTTCCTCTTTGGGCAATCACGAACCCAATGAGGACCATCACAGATGAAACAAGGGCTTTTAGGTTTAGGGGTATCAAACTTACCTTTATTGGGCGTGTTTCGTTTGTCCCCTCCGAATGCCTTGCGTTCACCACCTTCCTTGCGAGGATGATATTGCTCTTCTCCATCTTTCTCGTGGTTGGACTTCCTCTCCTTGAATTGGGTAGAGTAATCCACAAGAGATTCGGCTATGGCTATAGCATCATCGAGATTTTGCACGTTGCGCCTCTCTAGTTCAATTCTTGCCCAATCTTTGAGCCCATCAAGAAAATAGAAGAGGGAGTCCTTCTCGGACATGTCCTCAATTTCAAGGATTATAGTAGTGAAGTCTTTAATGTACTCACGGATTGTGCCGCTTTGCTTCAATCGGCGGAGACGACCTCTTGCCTCCTTCTCGGCATTGCTTGGAGAGAAATGCTTCCGAAGTTCTCTCTTGAAATCCTCCCATGTGCGGAGGGAAATGATGCCTTTGCCCGCGTCGCCATGCTTTCGACGCCACCAAAGTTGGGCGGCATCACGTAGAAATGTGGGCGCAACATCGATCCTCGAAGCATCATCGTGGGCACATTTAGCTTCGAAGTATTGTTCCAAGCCAAAGAGGAAGTTTTCCACTTCCGTTGCATTGCGGGTGCCATGGTACGTGGGAGGAGTAGGCACTTGCATATTTATCAACGCATTACCGCTTGTGTAGGAAGGGCTAGCGCGCTCGCATTGGTGCTTCTCCCATTCCGTGCGAGTTTCCTCTACTTCGGCACGAAGTCCTCGCAACTCATGTTCCATAAAGACCCGCAAGCTTGTGAGCTCTCGTGTAATGTTACGAAGCTCCTTCTCATAAGCCTTACTAAACTCGTTGATGTTGGACTTTGTGGCTTGGGTTATCTCTCCATATTCCGTCTCTAGACCTTCGAGACGTGCGGAGAGCCCTTCGATCGCATTGTCCATCCCCGAGATAGTTTGTTCAAGGCTTGCAACACGAGGCTCCAAGACTTCCGTGAGGGGGGCTTTAGTCTTACCACGTTTCCTTGTAGGCGTGGTTGTGGGAGAGATTGTTCCTCTCGACCACGGACTTGCTCCTCGATGTTCATCTCCATGTCGGATGCCATTTGTTCTTTGTGCTCGAACCGTGCTCTGATACCAACTGTCACGAGCTTGGAGTTTAGCGCAGCTTGCTCGTGCGGCACTTAGGCAACTTGAACTCGAAGTTGCTAAGTAAGCCTTGTGATTAGCTTGCTTCACTCAAGGAAGAAGCTTGTGGACCGTTGAGCTTAAGAACTTGTAGGCAACAAAGAGAAGAGTAGGAAGAATGGGGGCAAGTATTGCTTACTCAAAGAATGCTTTGTATTACGATTGAAAGCTTACAATGCTTGAATTCAATGAATGTGTGGATAGCTTGGATTAGCTTGGATATCTTACAAATGAGCCTTGGAGGGGTTTTTATAGTGAGTCACCTCCTCTATAACGGCTAGTTAACGGCTATATAACGGCTAGTTTTCTAACGGCTATATAACGGCTAGTTTTCTAACGGCTATATAACGGCTAGTTTCCAACGGCTATATAACGGCTATATTATAACGGCTAGTTGGACCATCTAGAAGATATGTACAATGGATGCCAACTAGCTAGAGCTTCCGAAAGATGGGCTTGGATTAGGCCAAGCCTTGTGTAATTGGGCCAACTCTAGCAAGGAACTTGGTGGGCCGTAACACAAGTCTCTCTCTCCCACTTTAGGTGTATCTTATTGGCTTGTTGTACCATGTCAGTGGTGCAACGAATGCCCATAAGACTCTCTTGTAGCTATAATGAACAAGGGTCAAGGAATAGCCAACCTCTATATTGGTGAACAGTGAACACGCTATGGTACTATGATCTGTATGTAATGAATTCGTGTAGTACCAGCGTCATTGTGAATAATGTCACCAATGGATAACAACTGTCATGAATACTACTCTTTGCCAGAGGTGGATCTACATAAAGACCCAGGGGCTCGGGCTCCTCCTAAATCTGAAAAATTTCTTTGACCCCCACTTATTTTTTATAGTTACTTAAATTCCCTTTCTTTGAAAATTAACCGAATTTCAAAGTTTTAGTATCATTTTTTTTTCTAAATGCGAAACCACTTATCCCGTGGTCTTAGACTACTGTATGGAGCTACACATACAATATATAAATTTATGTTATATTTTAGTTAATTTCTATTATTATATTCATAAATATAATTTTAGACATTTTTAGTTCTTTTTTATTTAGTATGACATAAATTATTTGGTTTCTTTTAATATTTTCTATGTTTTACAAAAAAAAATAATTATTATTAGATGAGTATAAATTTGGAGAACTTTGGTGAATAATAATGACTAACTCTTTTAATAACATATTATGATATTTATACAATTGTAACATATCTTTATTTTGTTATTGACTTATTTGTATTAATTAGGGTAAGAAAATTATGTTTTGAGAATTTTTTTTGAATGGTAAGGTTTATTTTGTTCCCATCTCTAGGGGTAGTTTTTATTGTTTTTCAATAAAAAATATGTTTTGAGAATTTTTTATAAAGGGTAAGGTTTATTTTGTTCCTATCTCTAGGGGTATCTTTTATTGTTTTTCAATAAATTTTATCGTATCACCAAAATCTAGGAAATAAATTATAAATATTAAATTACGTATAGTGCCTTGGGTCCGCCATTGCTCTTTGTTACTAGTACTCTACAAACAGTAAATGAAGACAACGACCCAAACAGTGACAACAATTAATGGTGAGGACGTTCAAAGAATCAACGCTCGGGATAAAATTCAAATTCTGCCCCTTTAGAAGTAATCTCCCAATGCATTATTCGGGATAATAGCAATTCGATCTTTAAGCCATAATGAAAGATTGCCTAAGCTAAGTGCATTCCTCTGCAGGAAATTAGAACAAAAATAAGGCAACTCAAATATATATAATTAGTAGAGAAAAAAACAGATCAAGAACTAAGAAAGGAGAAGAGGCTAGTTGACATGACCCGCCCCTAACTACACGGATGAATCATGCTTAAAACTGTAGACTACTGGCTGTTTCTTAATTCTTATCTTTTTTTATGGAACAAATTTGAAATAATTCTTATTACATCCACAAATAAAATTAAAAAAAAACAATTTAATTATTACAACCTTAACATATCCTTGCACCATTACGTGGCTGAGCCTCTACACTTCCTAACTAGATCACATTTTGCTTTCACCCTGGGGGGAAAATTTTAAAAAGAAAAAAAAATAAAAACAAAGATGTGAGTAAAAAACTCAATGAGTGGGGATAAAAAATTGTATTTGTAAATAAATCCAAAAGAAATCATATTGCTATAAAATAAATATTTGCTTTATATATAAAAAAAAATAGTCTTTATAATCTATAACTTTCATATCATCTAAAATGTCATAAAACTTTAAAGTAAATAACTATTGAATGACTAAATTCTTTAAAATACTAGTTATAATTAAAACAATAAAATAATTATCTTTAATCGTATATTAAGATGCTCTTGATAATCATACTAAAATCATTGCTTCGGTTATTTACTATGCAAAACATAATTTTCTTAAAAATCTTCTTTCAGAAGAAACTTTTAAAAATCATGCTTCTTTTTCAAACTAACTCATATAAACATATTCAAAACTCTTTTCATTATACTAAACAAGTACCCTTGAAACTGTCTCATCCTGTCTGGCGAGATCTAACATCGCATAGGTGGAACTATCTGAATTTTCTCATACTTGGTGAGATCTACATCACGCAGGCAGAGCTATCTGTACCTAACGAACCCAGATCACACGGTCAAAGCCTCTATGTGTCTGAAAGGGTCCCAAAAGCCTCTATCTGTATCACTGTCTAAGTGATCTGACTAATTGTCTGGGTATCTGGGTACTAGCTTAGTATAACATGACTATACTTTCTTATTTTCATTAAAAACTGATTTCATTTAAAAACTGTTTTATATGCTAAAATCTCTCTTTTCAAGCAATTTATCAAAATCTGAAAATTTTATGCAAGCTAAAGCTGAAAATATTTGTATTATTTGAATTAATCAAAGACAAGCATTTAAAACGACATTTCTAAATACTTTAAGAAAATTCTTGAGTCAAATGACTATGAAAACTTTAAATATCTATGCTTTCATACTTTCTCTAAATTTACAAAATATAACTTTCTGAAAAACTAAAACGCACTTCAAATATAAAATCTGATTTTTCTTTTTTCTAAATGCTATATCTTTGTTCAAAAACTAATTTTTAAAACTAAAATTCATGTCTACAACCAATTTGAAACTAGCATTGAAATATCTTAACAATTGAAAATAAGTATAATAAATGGGTCTATCTACCCTCAAGAAATACTATAAAAACTAACTTGAATTCTTATAAATTCGATAAAATTATCGATAATTCTATAAAATGTTAAATAAACATAACTAAGTAAATACTAAAACATATTTCTAATTATCCAAAAAATAAATCTTCTACTCTTTCTAAAACTTTCTAAAATATCCATAAAATAAAATACTTTCCATCTCACTATAAACCATAATTTATATTTTTATCTCAAAATCTCATATATCATACTTTAATTGAAATCTTTATGACTATTCTAAATATTTAATAATTATGCATTCAGGTCCCTGAAAATTCTGGAATAGCTTTCTAAATTTACAATTCAACCCCTACTGCTGGGTAGTTTTAAAATTTTGCATTGCCATCCCCTACAGAATTAAATTCTAATTTCCAAAACTTTTTCTTTTTACTTTGCTATTATTTTGAATATAAAATCACTTATCATTTTGTTAACCAAAATCACCATTTCTTCAACATATGTATTTATTTAAAGAAAATAACCCAATACCTCAATTTTCTATATTAATTCATTTAATTATAAATGTCTCTTTTCAAATAATAAACAAAAACTTTCTACTTTCCATTAACACATAGCATACACTCCTTTTGCAACTTTCATCTTAATTTTATTTTTCTCTTGTACTCAAACTTATCGAAACAACATTTACTATATATTCAAAAACTAATCTACTAGCACTACCCATAACCATCCTTCTATCCAAAATATAATACTTTACACACACTTATTTTCAAAATACATAAATCACCATCATCTATTCTAAAAACCTTTAATATAACTCAATTAATTAAACTAATAACTTAAAGCATATGAAAAACCATAAATTTAATACACTTTAAAATAATATGAAATTCTCAAAACATAATCCACTCACTAATTGGATTGCACAACTTGGTTAGCTCGGATTTGATTCCAAAATCAATATTCCGCTTATCCGGCCACATTCCTCAACAAGAATTAATCCTTCCTTGTCCTAACATCATAAAAGAGCTCATCACATCATATTCAATTAGTAATCAATTTGAATATTTAAAATTCTCAATATCCAACTTCATATCTTAATCCAATCAATCCTAATTAATTGTATTTCTACACTTCTTATACAGAGCAGTTCTTATTATCTGATTTTTAATAAATAATTGACTTGTCAGAATGGTCTAAAATTTTATACAGACCTTATACACATACATATCTAATAACATATAAAATTTCATAGCATTCCAAGTTCATTAAGTACCTCAAAATCTTCATGTTTCTAGATACAAAAATTCTGTAAATTCATTTTCAGAACTGACCTCTCCATATTCCAAAATACATGATAATTCATACTAAATTCGTAAATTCACAAAACTCTCCAATTTTAAACTACACATATACACAAACTCGTATCCAAAATTTCATAATTTTTGGAGACCTCTAGATACCTCAAATCACTTACCCAAAATTACTTTTCTGTAGAAAAATTGAATTTCCAGTAGTAAACAGTAAACTTCGAAAATTCATATAAAATTACATACTCAACATTTTTCAGTGATTTTAACCTTAAACAAATCTTTATGATGTCTATTTTAACATATATAAATTTCAGAATCAGATTCAAAGCCAATAAATTGCAGGAATTTTCGGAATTGCTACTGTTCACAGAACCCTAAATTTAATTTCAACATTTTAAACCTTAAAATTCACCAAAACAAACCATAAACACATCAAGAAAATGATCAATTACCTTTAACAAGACTTCAATTCCATCTTGATCCTCCTTATCTCTCTAGATTCTCTCTCTAAAAATTCTAAAACATCCAAACATCTCCTTTAATTTCAATCCTTTTGCATAAAAATACAAAAATAATCTAATATTATATTGGAATTATAAATATTACCTTGTTTTTCTCTTCACACAAGCCTCAATTTGGCTTTTTCCCCCGTTCTCCTCTCTTCTCCCGTCTGTCTTCTCTCCATTTCTCTGGAATTTTCTCTTTTTTTTCTTTTTTTGTCTTATAATTAATTGAATAAAAGAGAAATGGGCTGGATATTATAAAAATTCAAATAGCTTGAGCTTTTTTGTAAATGGGCCCAAAAAAATTGGGCTGTTTCACTAGTGTTGATCAATGGTCTACTTAGCTCCACTGTATTTATAGGCTAGCCTAACCACTTAGATATCTCCTCTCCAAATCTGCAGAAGTGCTGCCAATTGATAGTATAGAGAACCAGCATGTGTGCAAAAACTCTTTAAAAATAATGAGTCATGAAATCTTAATTGCTTCTTACTCTTATGGTTATTCAAACTTAGTTAAGATTTCATTAAAGATATAGAAACAAAATAATTAAAAAATAAAGATATTTTTAGATGATTTAACATCCATTTTTTAATAATATTACCTAAATGATATGTTATAAATATTCACAAATTACATTGGCAGAGTCACTCAATTTCAATCTTCATTAATATTTAAGCTGGTAGAGAGTGATCTTATCTTTTCCTAATTTAATGGAATAATTATTAATTTCACGTTGGAATTAACAAAATCTGCCAAATTTTCAGTATGTGTACAATACTATACCTGGATTTTTCATTGAAACAAATTAATTTAGTTTTTTTTTTTTTTAAACTAACGTTTCATCACTAATTTGAGTAATATTATGAAGAATATTTTACATACAATTTAACGATAAAACCAATGAAATCCATATCATAAAATATTATTGAAAAATGCATGAGTGATATTAAGTACCCATTAAAAAAACCATATCGTTCTTCGCATTAACAATAAATATTATTAAATATTGGCCAATCCAGTGATATAACATGATTTAACCATATTAGCTAGTATTGTATTAGTACAGTGAATGTTGACAAGTCTAATGAAAATGTGGATATCATCTATGCCTCAAATTTTTCTGGTTCTAGTTTCTTTTTTTCTATGTATAACACATTAAATTCAATAAAATATTTTATGAGAAGGAAGGCGATAAAAATTTTTCAAGCAATTCATTGGCCTATTGAATCTAAATATAGAAACTCGAAGCGTAATCATCAAAATGCAACCTCTTAACAGGTCAAAACACTTCTCCAGAACTGAAAATTTCTAATAAATTCATTAGTCTTTTGAATCCAAAATTTTTACGTAATAAGAAAGAAATTTTATAAGATTGGTCTATTAATACCATAATAATAATAATTTTACCTATGTCAATTACCTATACAATTATATAATGTAACTTATCTCGTTAGATGGGTGATTATTAAATCATTTATGGTTACCTTTTATATATCCAATAGCATTTTATGGTATGGAATTCGTTGGTTTTATTTTATGATTTTATTGTATGTGTAGTATTACTCAAATTAATGATAAGACATTAATTTTAAAATCTACACGTACTAACTTGCTTTTATGGAAATTCCAAATATGTAATGGATCACATGCCGCATACGAAAATTTGGCCAATGTTTTTTCATTTAAATGTGAAATTAATGTTTATGTATTGAATTAAATGAATTATGATGGTCATTCACCATCTACCAGCTTTAATATTAATGCGGATTGAAATGGAGTGGCTGCCAATGCCAAGCTGTTCTATCCATTTGTTTTAATTTGTTATATATCAATCGCTCTGATTAGACTATACTCAATAGTTGGGTATAGATGCATCTCTTGATTTAAAATTATGTTTTTTTAGGCACGTTTGTCATGCCTTTAATTTACATCCATTAAGTTCTCTAAGTGTGTGTGTGTATATATATATTTATAAAAATATTTTTATTTAATATATCTTTTTAATTATAATAAATTGTTTTGGTTTTTATTTGTGAAGGAGAGTATTACGTTATTTGGGAGTTGGAAGACTCTTCTTTTATTTTTTTAAAATAGTTCTATGCAATCAATTTTAAGATCATGAAGATGAATTAAAAAAAAGAATCTAATTTTAAAAAAAAACACAGTATCTATCTATATTAATTTTTCCATTCATCTAAAATAAGAGAAATTCCCAATAACTTTACAAGATTAGTAGTGTGAGTTCATTGTTATTCATAAATTTTGGATGAACAAAGCTGCTATTATTATTATTATTATTATTATTATTATTGTTTTTATTGCGAAAAGGGTTATCATGACAGTAGCTAATTATTTTGCCGATCCATTTGATGAATTTAAATCAATAAATTACCTTTTGAGATAAATTTTTCAAATTTGAATACATTACCAAATAATTATTGTAATGAGACTACCAAAATTTCAAGGTAGACACACGTTAAGACTACTCGGTATATATTTGAAAGAATTAAAAAAGAAAACCAAAAATAAGGGATTCCTTTGAAAAGTAATACAAATGCTTATGCCTAATAGACCTATATATATATGTTATCAGACACTAATTACATTCGACTTAAAAAAAAAAAATACTTGTCAAATTATCTATCTCGTAGGTTAGAGTCATGACATCAAAATTTTTAGAAAAATGACCAAATTTTAGTAAGAATCCTCTCATTTGGGTCCCTTTTTTGGGAAAAAAATTCCAGTATATATTTACTGTACTGATCTTCTTTCATTAATCAAAAGTATCGTTTTTCATTAATGAGTTAATAAATTATGTAATTATAATTATCAGGGACTAACGCAGCTATTAGTTTTTACAACTTAACTTACTGCAATCTAATCTAATGTGAAAATAAATGCCAAGAATAAGAAGCCATCAATGAAGAAGAGATTAAATTAAACATCCAGCTTCATAAATTAAAAAAGTGATTCTATTCTGTACCATTCTACTTCTAAAATTTTTCAGCCTTCAAATTTTTGCACACTGTCGACACAGCCAAACACTTCTGCTATACCCAATTACTCACACAGCTGTACATTCTACACGTGGCAACCATCCACACTATTACTGTGACAACCTAGTGGGTTTCCTGCTACAAATACATGAAACAAAATATCAAGTTCATCAGTAACTTCTAGAAACCCTAGCAGGTGTCAGTCATCGGACGGTCGATCTAACGACACCAGTTCCAGCGTTAACTCGTTGCTCAGTGCTATAAATAAATACCCGTAGCTGGCACTATTATCATAAGTACTATATATTCTCTGTGAGTGTTGAGGAGTAAATTGATCACAAATATCTTTAAGAGCTCTATAGCTTTCTCTGTGTTTGATAAAGTCAACATTTGTCAAATGGTTTGTTTCTGCTTTTTGGTGGACCAGAGGAGGAAGGCCAGGAGAGTCAAGCCAGCGGCGGGGATATGTTCAAGGTGCGGCGGTGGGGTGAGCGTGGCCGACATGAGAACAGTCACTCGGTTTTGTTACCTTCCATTCTACTTCACGTCCTGGAAAGCTATTATATGCACATTCTGTGGAGCTTTGCTCAAGTCTTATAGATGAATTTGAAGAAGCTGTGATACGTTTCAGTATGTACATGTATCTTTGTTCTTGAGTTAGTTTCCTCTATATATGTGGCTATAGCTATAGCGAGGTAGCTAGCTTCTTGCCCTCTGCATGCCCTTAATGTCTCTTCTGTATCTCGAAAAGAGAACACTAATGTAGCAGTTAGCTGAACTGTTAAAGCTATAATATTATATATATGTTTGTTACTTCTTTTCGTTTAATTTCTGCAGCTAGCTAGTTTCTTCTCAAGTTTTAAAGATATAGTATCCTGCAGACTCTTTTTGAGTACCCTTTGCAGCTGTTTCTGTTTCCTATAATTTGTTCATTTTGGCTCTGGTAGGTTTTGTTGGAGCTCATTAATATACGTAAACTGTAAAGACAGAGCACAACTGATCATGCCAGCGACTGCGAGCTTATTGGGATGTGTTGATATTATATATACCAATTAAATTCATTAGTTGTTGTTTATTTGTCCTGCAACAATGGCAGTGTCACCATAAAAACAGTAGATATCGATCTGCTGGTTTTAATTTTTTGAGCTTTCTGGTGTCAGAATGCTTTACTATTAATTTTTACCTTTGTGATGAAAATTCAACTTCTTCTCATTAATCTTTTCTTTTTTCTTTTTAATAAGCGGGGCAAATCTCATACGACTATAAAATATATATATATGTGAATTGATCTTTTTTATCTAACAATTCACTCCACATTAGGTTTTTGTTTATTTTTATTTTGAACTTTTTTATAACTTGATCAAATGTTAGGATTCTCTTTCGGTCTTTTCTTAATTCAATAAAAATATATATAATAAGTTGTAATATAGCTTTAGCTTACTGTGCATGCCATTGAGCTCACAAATTAATTTGTACCCTTAGTACTTTAATTTGAATATATAATAAAAAAATTAGCAATTAACTAACGAATTATATATATGACACATTAATTCATGTTTCTTAGTTTTCTTAACGAATTAAAATGTAGCATGAAATGTGAAAGTCCATTTATAGTTTAGGTTGATTTGTTTGTGATATATAAATGGTACATCTTGCCATTTTTTCAATACTAAGATCAATGAATCTTATTTATTATGATCCATACAGGACCATGTTTGGTTCACGTCATTATCATCCATCCGTATCTGATATCTCAATACATCCTACAACTTTGAAGCATACTATAATTCCAACGAAACCAAAAATTAAGAAAAGAAAAAGTTTTCTTCCTCATTAAGAGGCAATTTGTATATGGTTTAAAAATTTTTGAAACAACCTTTTGACATAATATTTTACATAAATATATAATCGTCATTCATCTCATCTAATCTACTAATTGATATTTATAATTAAAAAAAACTTGTATTTAATGATGTTAATTATTAACTCATCAATTATCTTATAGATAAGATGAATGAACATACATAAATTAATATAAGATATTGTGTCAAAAATTTGTGTCAAAAAGTTATATCAAAAGATATCAAATAGATTGACAGTCGAAACTTGGTAGTAATTAAGTACTCTTTGGTTGAACCAAAATGAGAATTGATTGAAGATACATATGTTGACAAAAGAATGATATTCATCCCCAAACATATCTAGAATTTTGTATCCCAATGATTTGTATTCAATTATTGATTGCTAAGTAAATGCGTGAATGATGTAACGAATGATTTGTCAGTTTTAAAAATCATGTTGTATCATTTGAGATACATGATTTTGGGATAAATTTTGATAAGTGTATTACTATTTATATGTTAAAGGGTCATGCATGTAATTACTATTTGCTTCATTAATGTCTTTTTTTCTTTTTTCTTTTTTAATAAACGTAAACTCATTAACTAGTTTTACTAAACCATTAGCGGCTAAAAGGATCAATACATGTTTTTCTCAAGTCTCGAAATCACAAAGATGCAGAAATGTAGCTGGGCAGAGGGAGAAATATTCAATATATCTCATGAAAAGGGCACTTTAATGATACTAGTTAGCTAGCTATAATTTCTTAGGATAGTAGTCAACACAGGCTGCCAATTCCTTGCCACCTAAATGCTACCCATATATAACGATCAAGTGGTGTCAAGTGGACATCTGTAGTGTTTGTAAATAATTTATTCATTGATGTTCACCTAAGTCTTTGCTGCTCCTTTAATAGCAACCAATTCAATGTACACTGTGTATGGAAGTGCATGTTTTCGGAATAAAAAAGAGGTCAAGATTGGTTGAATAACAATAATGCTAAATCTATAGTTAATGTTTGTATGACCACATTGTCCCATCGCTTCTACGGTGCCGACAAATTAATCAAAAGTCATATTACTTGGAATACAAACTTCGTAAATTTATTATCACTGTTTAAACAAAGCATGTAGTGTATAATATTGGATAAAGCGTTTAATACTAATTGTTTAAAATGAAGTATATTTCTAATTAAAGATATAGAATATGACCAAATTTTTAACATGATTAAACATGACTTTTCAATGTTAGATTTTCACCTGTTCAAAACGGGATAAATGGTTATAATCTTGTGTCTAAATTTAAGTTAAAAACTTAATTGAAAGATAACAAACCCAAAGGTTATTCAATAATGTTATAAATTTTTAATGAGTAATTATAGGCATATGACCAACCTAAACAATTAAATTCACACAACCAAACGTGATACAAATTGGAGAGGTAAAAATGAAAAAAATTAAAGAATTTTATATAATTTTTTATAAATAAAGTGAAACTTATCTATTTAATGACTTTCATCAAACTAGGTTGTATGAGTTTCGTTATACATCTATTTAGGATTATTCATTTTAAATATGTTACTGAGAGAGAGAGAGAGAGAGAGAGAGAGAGAGAGTTGAACTTTTCCATTAGGCTTAGAGACACTAAAGCCACAGATCAGCCCTACACAAAGCTTGGGCCTTGTAAAATAGTGCATCATCTAGTCCATTCTAATGAGTTCAAGCCTATTAACATTTAACTTTGGGCTGGTCTTGATTGATTGGTCCAGAAATTTACGTGAAAACGGGCCCATGATCATTATTGAGTTCTTGAGAAGTGAGAATATGATCAGGTAAGCGTCAGCCGCACTGCGTATATCGGGAAGCTGTCGTCACCCACATGGCACATGTCCTGGCAGTTCATGCAGTTTCCTGTTGTGTCATTTTCGCCCACGTCTCAGAATATATGTTATTATTCCAAATTTCATACATCAATCGCTGCCTCACAATATGGCGAATCTGATTGACTGATTCTTATATTTTCAAAATTTCCCCTGTAATTATAGCAAACAAAATCTATTTTTATTTTTAAAAAATAGCATAAGCCATCGTGCGTCATGCATTCCTCGTCGAGTCCAAGAGCTTGAGATAAATACTAAATATATTCGACTACCCATAAATTAGTCAGATATATGAAATAAATTTCAACTCTTTTGCACTTGCACGATTCAATAATCATTGGTAATTGTTCTTATCTTATATGACAATTTCATGAAATTAATTTAATAGGGAAATTCATGAGTGTAATTGTGTAGAGCACATCGTGGAGAGAATTGTAATCATATCAAAATATTAGATAAAGATTGTAACCACCTGAAATAATGATGCTATAAAGTTAAAGTTAGGGTTAGGTTATAGGTTGATTATTCTTTTATTTTTTAGTATTTTTATCGATTGATTGAATTATAATGAGTAACAAATCTATTTATAATTAATAACCCTAGTTCTCGTAAAACAAGCAAAAACTATTTAGAAAAATAAAATCCTATAAATATTAAATATATTAAAATATTAAAAATCCTAGTTAAACAAGAAAATAATAATTGACTTTCTAAAATAATAAAAATCTTAATTAAAACTAGACTCTGACTCGAACTATCATACATCATACTCCTCTCTTTATAAACAACTCATCTCAAGTTTTAACCAAAATGTGGAATTTGACATAATTTTATTGATAAAGAGAATTTGTCACACCACCACCGGTCAATTCATTGAATTCGTTGACACCTTTGCCTCAAATTCACGTCAAAAACTTGTCTCCTTTGTGCTATCCATGGGGGAATAAGGTCTCACTTCCTACGATTCACCTTGGTTCCAAATTCCTGTTGCCATAAAAGATTCTAGTTCCTAGCCAACGACTAAGCCCTGCAATCCCACTAGTCACTAGCTCCCTAACGACTACCATGGTAGAAGATAGGCTAAACCTACCATGATACCACTTGATGAAGCAGAAGTGAAAGATAAAGTGAGTCTAACACGTAGACTTCTTGGACATGTCGAACCAACGACAAAAAAAACATCAAAAGCGAAAATTTTCAAATATTTTTATTGATTGATTGAATTATAATGAGACATAACAAGTCTATTTATAACTAATAACCCTAATTTTTGTAAAACAAGTGAAAACTATATTAAGAAAATAAAATCCTACGAATATTAAATATCATAAAATACTAAAAAATCCTAATTAAACAAGAAAATAATAATTGACTTCCTAAAATAATAAAAATCCTAACTTTAACTAGATTATGACTTGAACTATCCTACATCAAGCATGATGGATTAAGTATGTCAACTTCTCTCGAGTAACCATTGCCATGAGCTCCACCAAGGTTTCTTCAAGGATAGTCACCCTAATATGATTGATAACCTCAACCATTTCAAAAGGAGTCATAGTTATATATGGCTAGCTCTCACTTCCCTAGGTCTCGAGGTGGACCCTTGATTGTATAAAACCCTTCTATTTTGATTTTGATATGCACATTCGCCCTCTCACTTTTTCCATCTATATTTTCTTGAACTGAGAATTTCTTTCTTCGGATATTTCTAATATATCAAAACTTGACTTGGGCATCGAAAGGTTAATTATTTGATATCACCATTAGCGCTCCTTGCTCCTTAACATATGTTTTATCTTCTTAGGTCCTGAATCTAACGAACTTTCTTAAATGATTGCTTGTATCTTTAGGCTACAACAAATTCATGGATTAACATTAATAATAGATACTTTTTTAATAAAATAGGAGTTGATTTTTGAGACTCAAAATGAATATAAATAAAATAAAAAATTATGATTTTTATTGACATTTTTAAGTTTAATAATTTTAACATACAAAATTGTTAAAGAAAGTCTTGGTCGTCATCCATAAACACTTGCGTGTTCTTTGTTTCAATAGTCCTTTGCCTCTACGATAATTTAACGGTACGAATTATCAATATAATAACATTGATTAAATGATTGAAACATTGATACATATACAGATATAATCAACGAAGTTTCGTGTCTCTAATCCAAATATTAATTAATTATTCTTGTTTGAATATTCAAGCGTAAGCTACGGGGTAAGACTTTCTCTATCAAATTGGTCTTATTGGGAATCGTCTTGTTTCCACACGGTAAAAGCAATCTCTTTTTTTTTTTCTTTTTTAATTTCTTTTACACATTCTTAAAATTAAACCTTTGCAATCTTGTATCAAAGAGATCATCAAAGAGCTTCACCTAAGCTGGTCTTAGTTTAAAGGGGAATTAATGCAAAGGAAGATTATTCGTATCTTCAATTAACAAACTTAGTTGACTTCATGTCACGTTTAATCTTAAACAGACGAAGTTTAGTAGTTGACTGTCCTTTTTACACCTAAAACCCTGAAAAAAAAAGAAAAAAAGAAAATATCATCCAAACCAGACGCCGCTCGCCTTTATTCACGGTCTCAACGTGATTGACGGGGTGGTGTTCTTCTTTTATCTTCCCGTCAACCAAATCTCATACTTGTATAATAAACCAACCCACCTACTGCAGAGTCAATCCTTTCAACAACCTTCTTAAGTGGTTATCCATCTTCGTTATTGACTTCGCAGCATTGCAAGTTAGAATTCATGATTCTACGTTACACTAAGCTACACTGAATATCATGTTAAGAAACTAATCGACCTATAAAGTTCTAAATTTGTTAAGATGTTCTTTCCTTTTATACGAGAGTAATGCTACTCATACAAACTACTTATACAAATTCACATATACAAACAGATGTGACATCCCTCTATGATCGTCACATCACTCATGTTAATTAATGTCATTTATTATTAATATATATTTATCATATCACTGTATTTATTTATCAAATCACGTCATGTCACGTCAGTTTGTATAGATGAGTTTGTATAAGTAGTTTGTAAGAGTAGCATTACTCTTTATATGATTTTATTTTTCATGTGTTCCACGTTACATGCCTTAAAGAAAGGACACCGGTAATAATGCTACTCTTTATATGATTTTATTTTTCATGTGTTCCACGTTACATGCCTTAAAGAAAGGACACCGGTAATAACTATTTTATTTATTTAAACAGTCAATTAAATAAACCTCTTCTAAAGTTTATCGAAATTTCACATGATCACATTTAATTTTGAAAATCTTATTTATCTCCCTTCTCTGTTAATAATTATTAAAAATTTTTGTTAGAAATATAAATTATCCTTAATTAGGTGTTCAAAAATATTCCAAAATTTAAAATGAAATAAAAAATATAAAAATAAAAATAAAACTTGAAATTTGCTAATAGTCTCAATTTACCCCTATCCCAAAAAGTCTTAAAAAACTTACTATCGCAATAAATGATACATAAACTTAAACAATAAAATTATTAAGAAAAATTTACATTAAATAATAAAAAATCTAGGCATATTTATATATGTAAAAAATTGTCTTATAAAGATTTTAGTTTTTCAATGCAAATTCTCTATTTTTCTAATTTCAATTTTTAAATTTTTATAATTTTGAATAGACAATTAAGGATAATTTATATTTTTTAATGGAATCTTTAATGGTTCTTAACGAAGAAGAGATGTATATGTGAGATTTTCAGAACTAAAAGCGGTCACGTGTGATTTTTCTAAATTGACCCTAATTTTATATATGTGACTATATATACAAATACAAACCCATACAAGAAATTAAAGTTATCTCACTGTTAATATTTTTTATTCTAAACCTAATGTAATATTAATGTAGCATACTAATGCTTGTCAGGTAATACATTTGATAATGTTATATATAATATAAATAATAATTAATACTGGGATTAGCATAAACTAATAGCATATTTTTCGGGAAACATTAGCTACATTAATATAAATGATTGAAAGAAAGAATTAATAATTGGGCTCTGTCACATCCCAAATCCTTGTCCGTAAATAAATCATTAATTAAATTTCTCTTTCAAGTATTGATTGAGTGATTAAGATGCATCCAGCTTTTATTGATAGAGATTTTAGTTATAAAAATATTTCTAAAGCAAATACGAAGGAGGAAACCGATGGAGACGCCTGTGTTCGTGGCCATGTGCCCGGGTGCGGCGATTCTTATAAAAAAGTTTTGTATTCTATAAATGGATCACAGTTACGCAAAAGTGACACCACGGGTATGTATTGACGTTAGTTATAACGGTCGTTTACTTTTTAGATTCTCTCCTCGAGGTTTTATTTTCTCTTTAAAACGTCATCATTATTTCTTGGATATCTGTCCGTTATTAACGCCGTTAGGATTCTTTCCATTCATGCTCTTCTTAGCGATTATTGCTGAGCCAAGAAGCCATTGATTTTCAATTTGTCTCGTCACATATTCAACTTACAAGTATTTCTATTTAGATTAACGTTTTTAGATTTATTATTTATGGTTTTTTTCAATTTTGTTGATTTTTAAAACGCACTTCTATTACTAGATTCATGAATTTATATTAAGGGCTATTCATTTAATTTAAAATTTTCATAAAAATTTCAATAATTATGTTTTAATTTGATAGTTCAGATCTAAAATAAAAACTAAAATTAGAGGAGATTACCAAGTTTAAGGGTTAGTTTTAATTTTTAATAGTTTAATAATTTTATTATTATCTAACCAAATTTAACTTAAAAATATAAAAATTTACTTTCAAATAAATTAAAGTTTGTTAAAAATGTTATCTGACATACCGATAAGTTCTAATAAGTTTTGTTCTTATTATCTTTTCATGACTGATGAGTTAATCCGTGATTAATCTTTATAGTATTCATTTCTATATCATTTGGTCTTTTCAATTTATTCATTATATTTAATGAGTGAAACACTTATCAACTTATTATCTTGTCAATTCAATTGATTGGAAAACATAAAAAAATTAAAGTTAGGTTAAATTTTAAAATATTTGATCTAAAATTAGTTATTTGCGCAAAATTTTCAGATTAAAAAAAATTGTATAGTGGTTAATTAAAAAATTGGTATTATAGATTAACGTCAACTCACGTCAGGAAACAAACGTCAATATCAGAACGACAACCGAAAACCCCACAAACGACAAACATAGTGACACCACCGTCCCCGTGGTCGTTACGGGCTGTAACACCGTTTGCTAGCACCGTCAAGTATGTCTCCTCTGGATGACGAAGCCGCGTAAAAGCGGGTCCCAGTCAAGTTGGTCCAGATTTCTACCCAGCTCAGCCACCATTGCCTTCCAATTGCATTTAATGCCTTTTCATACGTCAAAAATTGAATATTTTGAACACTTTTGAGTGTTTAGACCGATATGAAAGTTTCGGCTTATTATAAATTTATCTAAAAAGAAAAAAGCTCAAAAAAATTATATTCACTTATATGAATGAATTTTGCCTCTACCTACATAGCATTACATGAACCTTGAAAAAAAAAAAAAGAAATAAAAAAATATGAAGTAAAAAATGACAGTAATATAAAGCTGATTGCAGAACTCTCATGACATTTTCTTGTTATAATATTCCAAGTTATGCAGAATCAAATTGGCCCTACAACAATATCCTTAAATTAACAGCATACAGCTGGGATGGATTTTATGGAGAGTCATTTACCTATCTACAAGTGAGTGTGACTTTGAATTAAGTTGTTCTAGTGGGTCCTCTCTTTCTCTCAGTAGTGACAGCCTAATCAACAGCCTGGAAAGGGTTGTTATTGCATGTAGTTGCACTAAAAAGCTCTGCTTCTTGGCCTTTCATGGTGGCATTCATGTTTCCACAACGGGGTTTTCCTCTTTGAATCTTTCCCGGTTCACTTTATAGTTGACTGTACACATTTTAGCTCTCTTCTTGAGGTAAGAGTATCTCAAAGCTTTCACCTTTGTCTTTGATATTTCGAAGAAGTTCATTTGAGATAGAGTTAAATTCATTTTTTCCCTCCATATTGTTTCCGCAAGTTTATAGGTATACTATTGGTTACTTTGGTTGGCATTGGTTTAATAGATCTGGAGCCTTGAAGATACAGTTTTTGCTTTGAGTTTGGTGTGTGTGAAATTGTGCTTTTCAGATCTCATTGTATTGGAAGCCAGGCAGTTTTGTAGAACTGTTATGTACGGTCTGCTAGTTGGGAATTGGGTTGTTTTTATAGCTTTTTAAACATTTTAGGATTTTGGTTGTTGCCAATGGTGAAGATGAAACCAGGGAAGTGGGTACGTATATTTCTAGCTGTTCTTCTATTTGAGTTTGTTTGTCATAGATCATATGCCTTATTTACTCCTGTTGATAACTACTTGATTGCTTGTGGCTCTTCAAAAAATGTCACTTTCCAAGGTAGAACTTTTCTTCCTGATTCACAACACTCTTCTCTTGTACTGAAAAATGGAAATTCTGATGTTGCTAGCTCCAATTCTAGTGTCCCATCTCCTATTTACCAATCTGCTAGAATCTTCACAGCCACAGCTTCTTACAAATTTGATATCGAGGGAAAAGGCCGGCATTGGATCCGCCTTTATTTCTACCCTTTTGCAAAGTCAGGCCAAAACTTGACTTCTGCTACATTCACTGTTGTCACTGAACAATTTGTGCTCTTGAACAATTTCACTTTTGAGGACTATAATGGTTCTTTTATGTTCAAGGAGTATGCGATCAATGTGACTTCCAATACCTTGACACTTAACTTCATTCCCTCAAACAACTCAGTTGCATTTGTTAATGCAATTGAAGTTGTCTCTATCCCAGATGCAATCTTCCCTGACCAGGCAGTGACTTTAAATCCATCTGGCCCTTTTTCAGGGCTTTCTGAACTTGGCTTTGAAACTGTTTACCGGTTAAACATGGGGGGTCCATTGGTCTCTGCTGAAAATGATACCCTTGGAAGAACTTGGGAGAATGATGAGAAATACCTCCATGTAAACAGCTCTGCTGTGAGTGTTTCTGTGAATCCTTCATCCATTAAATACACAACTAGTATCACACCTGAAACAGCTCCAAATTCAGTTTATGCCACTGCTGTAGCCATGGGGGATGCAAATGTGGCCAATATGAACTTCAACATAACCTGGGTCTTCTCAGTTGATCCGAACTTCAGATACTTTGTTCGGTTACATTTTTGTGATATCATGAGTCTCACTTTGAACACTCTTGTATTCAGTTTATACATAAATGAAGATCTTGCTATTCCAAGTCTTGACCTCTCTAGCTTGACCAATGGCCTGAAAATCCCCTATTACAAAGACTTCATCTCCAACTCTTCAGCAAATTCAGATACTTTAACAGTTAGTATTGGTCCAGATACAGCAGCAGACATTACTAATGCAACCATGAGCGGATTGGAGATTGTGAAGATCAGCAATGAAGCTAGAAGTTTGGAGGGAGTATCTTCTGTTGAGAATTTGCTTCCTAATAAATCCTCAAACAAGCAGAAACTCGGAATTATAATTGGTTCTGCTGTTGGAGCTGCGGCTGTAGTGGTGTTAATTGGTGTCTGTTATTGTTGCTTAGTAGCCCGCAAGTCGAAGACTACTCACCAAGGGCACCCATGGTTGCCTTTGCCCTTGTATGGTAATTCTCAGACCATGACAAAGATGTCCACTACTTCTCAAAAGAGTAACACAGCAAGCTGCATTTCATTAGCTTCCTCCAATCTTGGCCGGTTCTTTATGTTCCAAGAAATTCTTGATGCAACGAATAAATTTGATGAGAGTCTGCTTCTTGGGGTTGGTGGTTTTGGCAGGGTCTACAAGGGAACACTTGAAGATGGGACTAAAGTGGCTGTTAAAAGAGGAAACCCAAGATCCGAACAAGGTCTTGCTGAATTCCGAACTGAAATTGAAATGCTATCTAAGCTCCGCCATCGCCACCTTGTCTCTCTTATTGGCTACTGTGATGAGCGTTCGGAAATGATTCTTGTTTATGAATACATGGCCAATGGACCCCTGAGGAGCCATCTGTATGGAACGGATCTGCCACCTCTATCATGGAAGCAACGACTTGAAATATGCATTGGGGCTGCAAGAGGACTTCATTATCTTCATACTGGTGCTGCTCAAAGCATTATTCATCGAGATGTGAAGACAACAAACATTCTCTTGGATGAGAATTTTGTAGCAAAAGTTGCCGATTTTGGCCTCTCAAAAACAGGTCCTGCTCTTGATCAGACCCATGTGAGCACTGCTGTTAAGGGTAGTTTTGGTTACCTGGATCCTGAATACTTCAGAAGGCAGCAGCTTACAGAGAAATCCGATGTGTATTCATTTGGGGTGGTTCTGATGGAAGTTCTTTGTACTAGGCCAGCTTTAAATCCCGTTCTGCCGAGGGAGCAGGTCAATATAGCAGAATGGGCAATGACCTGGCAGAAGAAGGGCATGTTAGATCAAATCATGGATTCTAACCTGGTGGGCAAGGTGAATCCAGCTTCTCTTAAGAAGTTTGGGGAGACAGCTGAGAAGTGTCTAGCTGAGCATGGAGTTGACAGGCCATCAATGGGAGATGTCTTATGGAACCTTGAATATGCCCTCCAGCTTGAGGAGACCTCTTCTGCTCTTATGGAACCTGAAGATAATAGCACAAATCATATCCCTGGCATTCCGTTGACACCACTTGAGCCATTTGATAACAGTGTAAGCATGATTGATGCAGGGAACTCTTGCACTGATGATGATGGTGAAGATGTTGCCACAAGTGCTGTATTTTCGCAGCTAGTAAATCCTCGTGGAAGATGAAGAGAGAAGACTTTCATGTAGCTGTGATCTTGGCTGCATGACCTGTTAAATATTTGGGTCATCCTGGCCTTGAGCATTCATGGAAACATTCGAAGTGAACAAATGAAGGTTAAACTACTACATTTATTCCGTTCTTTTACCTCACATTTTTTGCCCATACAGTATTTAGTTTTTTTTTATATAGTTAAGTGATGGGTGCCAATTAATCCATCAGAAATGCATGTAAGATGCCTTCAAGATTCTGTTGTTGTCATTTAAAATTCTGCTCGGTTTCAGTTGTCCATATTATTTTTACACAATTACAAGATATGAAAATGTATTGGCATATTATCTTTTCTTCACACTGAAGCAGTACGGAATATAAAGCATTGCTTACCATATTGTGATATATTTGTCTTTTTTACCAGAAACTGATCAGGGATATAGTCGGTAGAACATTTCCCAGGCTTCTACTTGTTGAGATTAACTCTATATATAATGACTGAAATGCTTATGAAAACCTTGAACTATTTTGTAAGATAGATTACAAGATGCAGAGAATCATGTTGCAATAGTTTTCCTGCAATGAATAGTTGTAAGAGGAGGTTTTGAGTTTAGGAGGATTAGTCCCATCATCTAATATGTTAGCGTCCTGGGTTGCATCCTCGGTTCCTTTTAACTCTGGAATAGAATTAAACCCACAAATTACTGTAATGTGAGGATTTGGTGTTTGAATTATGATCCTTGCCGGTGATACACTTGTTGAAGGAAGAGATTGTTACGATAGTTGTCCTACGTTGAATAGTTGTCAAGTGATATTGGTGGTGCATGAATCATGATGCATGGTTTCGCCTAAGAAAAGGATTACTGTAGTAGTTTTTCCTACATAAGAGAAATTGTAAGGGAAGTTAGATCTTGAATACATAAAGACAATTTGTTTATCAGCTCAATATGCTAGATTTTTGGATTAGATACTTAGTCTTCGGACAAAACATTATTCTATGTTCCAGTTTTAATGCAGTTTGTCAGAGTGATGAAGAAATTCACATATATTAGCACAATAGAGTGGACATTCTGGAAACAAAAAATCAGCCTGCGTTGCTGAGTCCCTGAGCTAACTATGTCCCTCTCCTCCATTTCTTCAAGGTCCGCAAAGCTGCCAGTATTATAAGTACCAGAATAACATTTATGCGTACTTCCATGAAGAAGATTCTTAGTTGTCTAATCTTCTGAATTCTGATGGTGGCCCCCGCACTCACGCTTCAAGATACTCCAGTATATCGAATTAGGCTTCTTGTAAAGCCCAATGACAAAACCTTGACGTAAAAAAATTACAACTTTCAGAATTACAAACTCGAGTTTCTTTAATTTAAACTCGTGATTTGTTTGTCTGGACACGAACTCACTGGTCTCTTGAGTTATTATTGATTGAGCATAATTTTTAAGCTAAGAATTTCACCTTAAGCAAGATGACAAAGAATGAGCTTCCTCAAATTAAAGGAAGAGAGGGGGAAATCTGATAGATGAAAGGGGGGGAAAGAGAAATAGATAGAAAGAAATTTAGGGAGAAATAAGAGATGAGAAGAAATGGAGAAAGAGAGAAATAGAATGAGAATGAGATAGAAGGAGAGATAGAATAAGAGATAGAGAAAGAAAGGGAAGAAGAAATTGAAGAAACGGGGGAGAGAAGAGACATAAAAAGGGGTGAAATTGATTTTATTAATTCATCTTTCAAGCCACCGAAAGATAACCTTTTCTAAGACCCTCTTTATAAGACCAAAGATCTAAGAAAAAAAATTGCAAAATAAGTAAACAAGAAAATAAAATATATCCTAATAAAATTAAAATTAAATCTTAAAACCTAATTGAAATCTAATTGAACAAGGAAAATAACCCCAATTCTTATTACAACTCAAAATCCCGAAAAATGTTAAAAATATCCTAATTGGTTCTACCTCACAAGACGTTGCCAGTTCGATATAAATTTCTTGCGAGTCCATGTTACTCGTTTCAGAAGTCTTACTTTTTCTTTATGTGAACTTGAAGTAATCAAATTTCAAATTACAGAATCGAAGATAACTAGACTATTAGTAATATTATTCATAATAGCGGATAATCCATCTCATTCTTTCAGCCAATCGTTAATTATTTCTAATAATCAGAACATTGAATTATATTCTGAGCATGTGACAGTTTTCATTATTATTTCCTGCAAACTATTCCACGCCCGCTGGTGGCACTACCGGTACAATCTAACGTGCCATAATCCGCCAGCAATGCATCTTTTTTATCAAAAGCTCCAGCAGGGGAGAAGATACAAGAATTGCAATCTGCAGAGAGAAGTGAGGAGGTTCTGTACTCGTCTTCACCTCCCAATACTGGCATTGCCACTCCTGGCTTAGCAGGATTTACGAAATCCGGCTGGTAAGTCCTGCCAAGCACTCCTTCAACTTTTGGTGACAGGCCCTGGAATCTAAACTGTACCTCCAAGTGAGCAAAACAGTCATCAGATGGTATCTGGTAGTTATGGATTCTGTCATCTTCCTTGGTTACAGGCACTACATTGACTGATATCTCAGCAACTTCTGGAAGAATGACCATGACGCTGTTCTTGCTTGACGTTCTCTCAACCTTAAGATTTCCTTCTGGAGACTTCCAGGAAGAGAGATGGCCTTCAGGAATCACAAGTTCTTTCCCATTGTAAGTGAACTTCAGGTGGTCAATTTCATCGTCCCATGCTGCTGCTCTTGTAGCCTCGAGGGAGAAGGTGTTGGATTCGAAGAGGAACCCAAGTGCTTGAATCCAAGTATAGTCCCTGTTTCTGCCTGCTGGCCTGAGGCCAATGAAGCGGGAATTGATTTGAAGGTTGAGATCAGATACCAAGCTGAAATGCTCATTGCTCTTTCCATGGAAGTAGAACACGATGCCGTCTCCACCAATGAAGCGGGGGTCCAAGCACGCTGCTCCAGGGCTGTTGCAGTTCGGCTTTCGACCTACATTCGCCAAATATCAATGTGGTTAGTTAATACAACTCATCATTTTATAACTATATCATGGACATTTAATGGTCGAAGAGCAAGTCTTACTTCTACACTCGGGTTCGCATTTGGGAGAATTACAGTTGAGGTAGCAGACTTTGGCTTTGGGATCGCTTGAGGTTCTGGATGGGCATTGAGTTGGGCAAGTCTTCCGCTTCAAAAAGCAAGGCCCCCTAGTGATGCAGGTAATAGTCTGTGCGTGGATTCGTACCGCAACTGAAACTAGAATTAGCAGAAAAATCAAGAAAGTATTCCTCCTTGAAACCTTCATGACTGATGAAGATAGCAACGTGGGATTCTTGAACCCAATTGCAATTGCAAAACACGACCACTTCTCTCTCTTTTCTTCTCTATTTATAGAACTTAACAGGTGGGATTCTTTAACTATATTTTAACATTTACAAGTAACCTATCTTCTATTGATCTAAGATATTCCCATTTACTAATATCTGTCTCAACTTTTCAGCTCCAAAAATGGGCTTTGCTGGTTCCTCGAATACTTCTACCGAATTAATTATTAATCTTGGTCAACTCTTTGGGCTCCTAATTGTGATTTAGAATTGCAAATTGACAGTCTGCCTCTAAGCCCTGTTAAGGGTTGTTGGCAACGTCTACTGCCAGACTTTACCATGTTCAACGTCTCTGGGCCGACAAATACACATCCGAGATTGGTTTCTTTGCAAAGCTAAAGCCAATAAAACCATCAGCTAGCACATGCAGCGCATAAACGCACGCGTCATTTGCAGACAATTGCCAAAATACACGCTTTGTCCATGTGATAAAAACACGGTTTCCTGCCCTACACATCCGCCATGTTTGGCTTCATATATTTTGTTGCTTCATGTTCCTTCTTACGGTTCCTTCTTTGTGGAATATAATCATTTTTCAACTTGCATCCTCATTCTTCAGGAATTCCCTTCTCAATAATTGCAGCAACTAGCCACATAGAAAATACTGTTGCTTTTACCAAAATCCAAAAATAACGCTGAAGTTAGGTGTTGCCATTCTTTTCAAAACTTTTGTAACATATTTTCAAAAACGAACTTTTAAAAGAAATTGTGAAAGAAAATTTAATTATGTTATTAATTAACTTGAATTTTTTTAATGTAAACTTAATTTGTTTTTATTTTTTTATTGAAAACTTGAATTTTCCGCTCTGTCGTGATAAGTTCTCAAGTATAATATTCAAAATTTTGTTTCGAGCAAAGATAAGCATGATGTGATGAATCTCGTATAAATGTAGCTGGACTGCTGGAGCTGGGAAACTTGATATCTGCATTCAATCAATCGTTTGCCCACTAGTAATTTACTAGCAATGCAAATTAATTCTTGGTGATACTATAAATAATTAAAACGTTCCTTTTGATGCCCCTGCTTCTGAATTCTATTATATTGTTTTAAAAAATTGATTAATACTATATCCAAAAACTTGAATATTTACGCTTAGAACTTCGAAGCAACTTGCTTAATTGACATACAATAATTTTTCTTCTTTATTTTCATATACATATTCAAGATCTTATTGCGGATACACATCATTTATAATTCTATGAATGTTCTCCAATTCAGTTGTTGCCCGGAGTAACCACAATAAACCCCCTGAGGTTTGGCCCAATTCGGAAATATGATTTCCCTTTACTGTTAACTGCCGCTATTAAAAAACAAGTTCTGACCTTGACAGAATCTTGTCAAACGAGTTAAATGACTGCTTTACCCTTCTTGAAATTTGATAAAGATAAAAATAATATAATATTCAATGAAAATAAAACAATAATTATCTATATAATATTTAAGGGATATTTATTTTAAAAATAAAGTAAAACAATTTCTTATTTATGCTAAAGATAACCAGTCGCCGTTTTCTCTTCGCCTGTGGTTCCGCTTTTCCCAGACTCCCCTTCGACGGCATCCAGCCTTTGGGCGCTGGTCGTTTATGCCTTTGCAAGGCTCCTTAGTTGGTCTTATGTGGCCTCGCAAGGCTTGTGGCTTGTACGCGGTGATGGTTGGAGAATTGGGTGATGGCAGTTCAGTGAGAAAAAAAGATGATGGAACCTTAGCAGGCAAGACGAATATTGGTGCAATACTTCGAATCTTGTTCGCCGCAGCAACGCGGCCTTAAATGCTTGTGATAGAATTGAATTTAGGCTTTCCTCTTGAATTATAAATGTTAGAATTGTTATAATGATTTTGGGTTTAAATGCTTTTTAATATGTATTTTGCTTTGTTATTATTGGTGGATGGTGGGTTCTTGGTGAATGTCTGGAGTGATGCTGTTGTGGGGTGCTGGTGACGGTGATGCATTGGGTTGATGATAGTGATACAGTTGTGGTGTAGTGATGTGAGCTTGGTTGTGGGTGGCAAAGATGGTGCAGGTGGTGGGTGACAAAGATGGTGTTGGTGGTGAGGAACAATGGTGGTGAGTGATGGAGATGGGGCGTTTTAAGTGCGGTGCAATGGTGTTTTAATTAATTTTCAATCACTTTTAATTTAATTAAGTTATTTATATAATTTTTTTATTATTTGTATTTTAATTTTTAAATAATATTGTTATAGTAATTATGGTGGTGAGAGTAGTAACTGTAGCTGTAACCAGTGAATTTACTCGACTTATCTAGGTGATAAGTTGTATTGGATTTTATTAAAATAAGTCAAATAAATTTGGTTTTTTTTTTGTGCAAATAATTTGTTTTTTTTAGGATAATGTTATTAAAATTTTCGATATAATTTTCTTTTGGACAGTTTATTGGCAAATCGGAAGATTATTGACACCGTGTTTAATAATTTTACGGTATATAGTTTTATCATTTTATCCTTTTCATGTCTACGTTGACATTTTAGAGTTAACGACAGAAGGAAAATCATGTCTTCCCAAAAAGTCAGGAGGCAAATTGTGGTTAGGACAAACCTCAGGCCGTTCATGTGTTTACCCATGTTGGCCTGATCATTGAATTCTCAGATTTTACATGGGTATGAAATAATACTCACTCTCTTCATAAATTGATTGGAAAGCTGTCTAAAATGTTAAATTATTCACACACACACGTTATTCACACACACACATATATGTAAAAGAAAAAGCGATATTTAGACACAATTTATCGACATAAATTTATAACTATTGATTCTATTAGATCCAATAGATGACATTGAAAGTTAAAGATTTACATTTAATGTTGTCAACTCATCAATCATCTCAACCATTAGATTTTATAAATCAATGACTAGAAATTTATGTATAATTTTATGTCTATATATATATATATATATATATGAATGATTATGATGATTGATGAGTTGTTATCACTAAATATAATTTTTAACTTTCAAAGCTTAATCATTGATTAGATAAGATAAATTATCATGAATTTAAGTCTATTTTTAAGTTTAAAAATTTAAATTAAAGTATCACATCCCTATATATATGTATGTGTGTGTGTGTGTTTGTGTATAGAGAAACCGTAATAACTAAAAGTAGTTCTAAGTCTCGACAATATTATATGAATGTATGTCACGCTGCATGTTTGTTTTCACCGGAGTGTCCTGAGTGAAGTGAATGAATTGATTTGAAGGATAATTGCTTGAATATTATATATGTACCATTTATTCTATAATCCCAAGTTTACCAAATGAATAATGATACTCTTCTAAAATCTATATCAAATTTTACATCTT
Organism: Boswellia sacra; assembly: GCA_013180625.2. Classification (NCBI taxonomy): domain Eukaryota; kingdom Viridiplantae; phylum Streptophyta; class Magnoliopsida; order Sapindales; family Burseraceae; genus Boswellia; species Boswellia sacra. The sequence goes on along the minus strand of SNVD02007173.1, from coordinate 123,483 downwards.
AAATGATAAATATTTAATTAATGATTAAAAAGTTGATGGGTTGATAATAATTAAAAAGTTGATGGGTTGATAATGTAATGTTTTAGATTCATGTCAAGTTATTGAGTATATATGATTTTAGGATAATTTTTGGGATATATATCACTACTCTTATCTAATTATATACCATTTATAATTTATTTAAGGGTTGATTTAATAAATCTGTGTCAAAGTTATTTTTCAATATTTTTTAATCTTTTAGGAATATGTTGAAAACGGTAGATGAAAAAGCTTTTAAATCCATTCGAATCTTAGAGTATTTGATGATATAAACAAGATTAATATTCAACTTTGGTATTAATTTTTTGTAACAAACATTCCATTTCCTTTGTCCTGTTGATAAATAGATGATTTAACCAAAACTAATTCTCTTCAAAAAAGAACGGTGGGTAATGATGTGAATAACCTATCATAGATTTTAATCTAGATCCTTTTCTTCTTCCTTCACCACCTTTTCTTCCTTCATTACCCTCTTCTATCATGTTCATACCCTCCCTTATTATACAATAAAGTAACACTTGCCATTTAGTTTCCCCCACCATCTCAGCAAATATCTCGATCGATTTTGTATTCTCCATGTTCAATCTCATTTGAGGTTAGGATTTTTTTATGGCATACTTAGCAATAACCCCTCTTAACCTGAACCATTGTTTGAACGGCTGAACATTATGCCACTGCTAAACTTACTTGAAAATGTGTTAAATGTTTTCTCAAATAACCAATTACTTATATTACAAGCATGAGTATGGTTGCATGCATAGAAGGAAACACATGAACTTTTAAATGCAAAAGTGTACATGTGTGAGGTGGTAGGTGGACTGATCATGCATACAAAACAACAACGTAGGTTAGATATATAGACTCGGAATGTTTTAGTGCTAGCTAGTATATCTCTGTGAGCGAGAAAAAACCAGAGTTTTAAATAGTGTTAAAAGTCCGAGGTTGCCTACAAAAGGGAACCATATGCGAGAAAAAACCAGAAATCACTTCTTCCAATTGCACACGATATTGAAAATATTTCTTTCCTTGAGCATGTCTTGTGCTAAGAGCATGGTGATGATGCAGGACTCTCAAATTTTGTTTTTTATTCCGGTGCTCTTCTGGTCTTCAATCCCTCAAGAAACATTTTGTAACTCATATTCGAGCTGGATAAATATTTAAAGAACCCAAAATTGTTATGCAAAGAGTTGTTGCGGTTTCCAACACTACGGCTGAGTTGTGATTTTGATATAAAAGACTATGGTAGTTTTACGAAATTCTTACAAAATTTTTAGTTTAGACTAGTTTTATTTTTTAGTCTTTTATCTTTATGTTAATCTTGAAGTAATGCCAAGCACAAAGCCATATCTATACACCAATCAACCAAAGAGTACTTATAAGTCCAGCAATATGGTATATATGTGATGTTAAATGTTTGTTCTCGCAAGAATTTCTTGAGGGAATATAATAATTGATTTGAATATTATCTATGGACACAGCATGTGTCAAGAAATTTTATTGTATAATCACCTGATACCATTACTACATAATTAAATATATTTATAATATAATATATATTACTATAGGATATTCTATTGGTTGATTAAATAGATGCATTGTGTGCGTATTTGTTATAAAAAAATGAAATGCATATATTAGATAAAGATTTATTTATATTTTAGGAATGAGTTGAACAAGAGTGTAGGAGAAAGCTATAAAAAAATCTTCAACTAAAATCATTCTATTGTACATAAGTAAAATTGAGAGGTAATACATATACAAGAAATCTTATTGGTTGATTTAATTATAGGGACATGTGTTCATGGACTTTTGGTAATGAAAAAATAACATGGCTAAATAAATAAAGATTTATTTATTTATTTATAATGAATGATAGGTTAAAAAAGATTGGAGGAAAAATCTATCATATCTCTAACTAAAATAATATATGTACCGTCTTTCCAGGTAAATATAATAAATCTGGATATATAAATATATATGTTTAATGTATTTTTTTCAAATTATTGTCCTCTTAAAGAGTGTAATTGATAACAAAGAAAAGCAGATTTTTTAGATGAAATTAATCTCCTCGAATTGGCTTCATTTTTTCGTTGATAACATCTAAATTAAAGATCCAATCAGACCATAGATCTGCCCTATAATCACTTTTCGGAAACCGAATCAACCAACCACTAGTTGTAAACCAGGAATTGTGTACGCGATGTTACACGTTTCTTTTTTGCCAGGGTTTCGTGAGCATTGAGCAAGGTAAATGACAATTGATTTGAAGGATGTTTGATTAAATATTTATATGGATGGACATTTGGAAAGAAATTTATTTTTGTAGTTACAATTATATACAGTCATATTTTTTGAATATATCACAAAAAGAGGTGCTTATAGGCCGATTAATTAATAGATATGTTTGATTTTTTTTTTTTTTACCAACAGAAATGTTAGGAATAAATGAATAAAAAATTTTATAATTTTTTATTTTTAAAGAATTGGTTTGAAAAAGCATAAATGAGAAAGTTTTAAATCCTAAACTAAAATCTGTCTAATTCTATGAAGTAAATGGGATTGTATAACTCAAATGTGTTATACTCTCATTTTATTGATGAAATTTGGTATGCTATAATGAAAGATGTGTTTCATATACATGACCATTAATGTAACTACTCCTGAATCACCCCTAATATCCCGGCCAGTTATCTACCAAATTCAAATGTGAGATTGCTAACTAAAATTTTTTAAATCTATTATATATCAATGAAACAAAAAAATGAGCACATATACTCTGTTGATAAAATAGTAGCTATCATAATTTTCATCAGGATTCTGTCTTCGTTCATCCTCTTCAATCCCTGCACGGTAAAGTTACACTATCGTTTAATTTCCTCCACCCTCTCAATAAATAACCACATATTTATATTGTCCATTTTCAATCTCATTCCCTGTTAGGATTTTCTATCTTGGCATATTTCACTTGGAAGTGATCATCTCTTTTAACGTCAACCTCAACTATTGTTAAACATTCCACTATGAACTGAGTTGAAAATTTGTTTTTCCTCGCATAACCAACAAATATATTACGAAATGTAAAGTACAGGTTATCTTGCATGTTGGGCGAAAAACATGAACTTTAAGTGTATAAGAGTGTGTGGTGGTAGTTAGAGTACTGATCGCATGCACATCACACAAACTATGTTAACATATATTAACATATATATTAACTATGTTAATACAAAAAAAAAAAAAGAAAAGAAATGTTGTGAACTCTAAATATATTTTCTACATTTAAAGCTTTTAGAACCATGTTACCATGGTTTTTGTTTAAAATTGTGAATCTACAGGGTGATTGAGTTATTTATATATATTATATATGTGCTCCGTATAACATTTTTGATATATAGTCTTAGGAAACTACACCTTAGAGTTCTTAAAATTATCCAACTAAAATAATTAAGCATGAAGAACTACTAGTAAGTTTATTGTTTTAAGATGCTAATGTAGAATAAAAATAAGAATGTAAATTTATTTCAATAATTCTTTATTATTAATTAAGGATATATATTTTAATATACTTTAATAGATAAAAGGCAATTTTATCTTTTGTTATGTTCACTAGGGTAATTTAGACATTTTAAATTTTTACTTGTCAAGCGGAGGCATGTTCAAAAGCTTCTAATTCCCTCTCCTTAAAAACCTTTACTTAATTAGATTACTTAATCAATTTTAAAGTTGATTACCAAGTAACTTGTAACTTAAGAAATAAGTGATTGATTATTTTTTAATGTAACCCCCAAACTGGTTGGTTACCAAGTAACTTGTAACTTAAGAAATAAGTGATTGATTATTTTTTAATGTAACCCCCAAACTGGAACTCAGTCTGATATATCCATTCCCCCCTCCAGTCTCCATATAAATCTCTTTAAGCAGTATATTTGAGGAACTCGTTCTAAATCTAAAAGCACACCAGTTCACTTCTAGAGATAGAGGCTGCTGCTTGTGGTCTTATAGGGAAACAATGGGACCTTTGTTAGAATCGTTGTCTTCATCAGACACCTCCCATTTATATTTAAGGGCTTATCGTACTAATAGACTGCTTGCTAGCCAACCATCTTGTTGTTGGCCTCACTAGCCCAAAGGAAATTGTGTTCAAAATCAATACTTTGGGCTTCTTCCATAGTTTGGGCTTTGCAAAACTTGTTTGAAAATATTGTTTTTAGATTTTAAATTGATTTTGGGGCTCTTATCAGAACATCATTCACACACAATCTGACCCAAAAAAAAAAAATTCTGCAGTTTTGTAACATTAATTTTTTGGTTCAGATTATACTTCAGAAGCCATTCAGCCCCTGTACTGGCTTTTATGTGAGATTTTTTCTTCCCTGATACATACATACATATATATATATACATATATATGTATGTGTGTGTGTAGACACACACACATACACATTAGTTATCTTTTTTTACCAGAAACTGATCAGGCATATAGTCTATAGAACATTTCCCAGGTTTCTACTTATTGAGATAACTCTATATATAATGACTGATGCTTCTGGAAACCTTGAAATACTTTGTAAGATAGCTTACAAGATGTAGAGAATCATGTTGCAATAGTTTTCCTACAATGAATATGTAACGACCCATCCCCCGTCCGATCTCTCCCGGGCGCACACGGACCCCCCTGCCCTGCCTCCGGGGTCACAGGTACATGGCCGGACACTCTAAGGTATTGTCCGCTCTGGGGCCCACCGGTCCCGCACGGTTTTGTCCACACTCCGTGTATCTACACACGGGTGTGACGCCTCCCCCGGGGACTCCGGAGTTTATAAGGATTAGTCCCGTCATCTAATATGTTAGCATCTTCGGTTGGATCCTTGGTTCCTTTTAACTTTGTAATAGAATTAAACCCACAAATTATCATAATGTGAGGATTTAGTGTTTTAATTATGATGCTTGTTGGTGATACACGGTCCTTGATGCATGGTCTTGTTGAAGGAAGAGATTGTTACAATAGTTTTCCTACGTTGAATAGTTGTAAAGTGATATTGGTGGTGCATGGTTTCGCCTAAGAAAAGGATTGCTGCGGTAGTTGTCCTACATAGAGTACTTGTAAAGCAAGTTAGATCTTGAATATATAAAGACGATAGGTTTCTCAACTCAATATGCTAGGTTTTTGGCTTAGACACTTAGTCTTCGGACAAAACATTATTCTATTTTCCAGTTTTAATGCAGTTTGTCAGAGTAATGAAGAAATTCACATATATTAGCACAAGAAGGTGGACATTCTGGAAACAAAAAATCAGCCTGCCTTTCCGAGTCCCTGAGTAACTAAGTCTTTCTCCTCCATTTCTTTAAGGTCCGCAAAGCTGCCGGTATTATGAGTACCAGACTAACATTTATGTGTACTTCCGTGAAGAGGATTCTTAGTTGTCTAATCTTTTGAATTCTGATGGTGCCCCCGCCCCCCCTCCAAAACGCTTCAAGATACTCCAGTACATCCAATTAGGCTTTTTGTAAAGCCCAATGACAAAACCTTGACGTAAAAAAGTTACAAATTACATAATAAGAAGCTGGCTTGAGCCAAACTTGAGTTACTTTAATTTAAACTCATGATTTGTTTGTCTGGACACGAACTCACTGGTCTCTAGAGTTATTATTGATTCAGCATAATTTTTTAGCTAAGAATTTCTCCTTAAACAAGACGACGAAGAAGGAGATTCTTCAAATTAAAGAAAGGAAGGGGAAAATCAGATAGAGGAAAGGGGAGAAAGAGAAATAGATAGAAAGAAATTTAAGAAGAAAGAAATTTAAGAAGAAATAAGAAAGAGATAAAATGAAATAGAGAAAGAGAGAAATAGAACAAGAATTAATGAGATGAGAGGGGAGATAAAATAAGAGAGAAAGGGAAGAAGAAATTAAAGAAAAGGGGAAGAGAAGAAGAGGCATAAAAAGGAGTGAAATTAATTTTATTAATTCATCTTTGAAGCCCGTGAAGGACGTCCTTTTTTAAGACCCTCTTTATAAGACCAAAGATCTAAGAAAAAAATTACAAAATAACTAAACAAGAAAATAAAATATATCCTAATAAAATTAAAATCAAATCTTAAAACCTAATTAAAATCTCATTGAACAAGGAAAATAACCCCAATTCTTATTACAACTCAAAATCCCGAAAAATGTTAAAAATATCCCTAATTGGTTCTCCTTCACAAGGTGTTGCCAGCTAGATTAAATTTCTTGCAAGTCCATGTTACTCGTTTCAGAATCGAAGAGAACTAGACTATTAGTAGTATTATTCATAATAGCGGGTAATCCGTCTCATTCTTTCAGCTAATCTTTAATCATTTCTAATAATCAGAACATTGAATTATATTCTGAGCATGTGACAGATTCCATTTTATTTCCTGCAAACTATTCCACGCCCACTGGTGGCACTACCAGTACAATCTAACGTGCCATAATCTGCTAGCAATGCATCTTTTTTATCAAAAGCTCCAGCAGGGGAGAAGATACAAGAATTGCAATCTGCAGAGAGAAGTGAGGAGGTTCTGTACTTGTCTTCACCTCCCAATACTGGCATTGCCACTCCTGGCTTAGCAGGATTCATGAAATCCGGCCGGTAAGTCCTGCCAAGCACTCCTCAACTTTTGGTGACAGGCCCTGGAATCTAAACTGTACCTCTAAGTGAGCAAAACAGTCATCAGATGGTATCTGGTAGTTATGGATTCTGTCATCTTCCTTGGTTACAGGCACTACATTGACCGATATCTCAGCAACTTCTGGAAGAATGACCATGACGCTGTTCTTGTTTGACGTTCTCTCAACTTTAAGATTTCCTTCTGGAGACTTCCAAGAAGAGAGATGGCCTTCAGGAATCACGAGTTCGTTCCCATTGTAAGTGAACTTAAGATGGTCAATTTCATCGTCCCATGCTGCTGCTTTTGTAGCCTCAAGGGAGAAGGTGTTGGATTCGAAGAGGAACCCAAGTGCTTGAATCCAAGTATAGTCCCTGTTTCTGCCTGCTGGCCTGAGGCCAATGAAGCGGGAATTGATTTGAAGGTTGAGATCAGACACCAAGCTGAAATGCTCATTGCTCTTTCCATGGAAGTAGAACACAATGCCGTCTCCACCAATAAAGCGGGGGTCCAAGCATGCTGCTCCAGGGCTGTTGCAGTTCGGCTTTCGATCTACATTCACCAAATATCAATGTGGTTAGTTGATACAACTCATCATTCAATAACTATATCATGAACACATAATGGTCGAAGAGCAAGTCTTACTTCTACACTCGGGTTCGCATTTGGGAGAATTACAGTTGATGTAGCACACTTAGGCTTTGGGATACCTTGAGGTTGTGGATGGCCATTGAGTTGGGCAAGGCTTCCGCTTCAAAAAGCAGGGCCCCCTACTGTAGCAGGTAACAGTCTGGGCACGGATTCGTACCGCAGCTGAAACTAGAATTAGCATACAAATCAAGAAACTATTGCCACTTGAAACCTTCATGACTGATGAAGGTAGCAACGTGGGATTCTTGAACCCAATTGCAATTGCAAAACACGACCACTTCCCTCCCTTTTCTTCTCTACTTATTGAACATAAACAAGTGGGATACTTTAACTATATTTTAACAATTACAAGTAATCTATCTTCTAGTGATCTAAGATATTCCCATTTACTAACACCTTTCTCAACTTTCAGCTACAAAAATGGGCTTTGCTGGTTCCTTAAATACTTTCGCCGTATTAATTGTTAATCTTGGTCAACTCTTTGGGCTCGTAATTGTGATTTAAAATTGCAACTTGACATTCTACCTCTAAGCCTTAATAAAGATTCAATTCAAGAAGTTTTATATGTTGTTGGCAATGAATTATACGTATAGGTTAATTAGATTCAACGTCTAGTGCCAGACTTTACCATGTTCAACGTCTCTGGGGCCACAAATACAATAACCGATATTGGTTTCTTATAAAAAGCTAAAGCCAATAAACCATCAATTTGCACATGTAGCGCATAAACGCACGCGTCAATTGCAGACAAACTGCCAAAATACATGCTCTGTCCATGTGATAAAAACACGGTTTCCTGTTCTCTACATATCCGCTATGTACAAATTCATTTATTTTGTTGCTTCATGTTCCTTCTTGAGGTTCCGGCTTTATGGAATATAATCATTCTTCAACTTGCTATTCTTCAGGTATTCCATTCTTAATAATTGCAGCAACTAGCCACATGTGAAATAATGTTGCTTTTACCAAGAATAGCGCTGAAGTTAAGTGCAGCAAGAGAATTTCTCTTGTTGAAGATAATGGACGACGTGACGTTCGTCCAGTTCTCATATAAACGACCCGTCGTCAACTAGTTTATTATATTAACGACATGGTCGTTAGTCTGCTTTGTTACGAATCAGGCCGTTTCATCGTTAATAGAACATTTATTATTCGAAAAATGAACTTGTGATTATAAATAATAAGGCTATTTTAATTTTGCAAATCATATAATTTATCAAGCATGCATGTTTGAGATAAGTGAGATAATAGGAATAGCAAAATCATAATTTTACATGAGAGAAATTTATTCTTAGATCTAGTCGTCCAGAAATTGTTAAAATCTGACCTCATTTTAAATACCATAAGATGTATCTAATGGATTACATGTATTTAAGCTTTATCACCTAAAAATTATTAAAAAAAATATTTAGAAAGCTATTATATTTAGAGTGTGTTTGTTTAGGCTTCTCTACGGGGTAAAAAAAGCTTTTTTAATGTCAATAGTTTTTTTAAAATTTTTTTTGTGATTTGTCTGTCATCTGAAAAGAGCTTTTGAATGATTAAAAAAGTTGTTTTACATTTGCTGGAAGAAGTTCAAAATTGAGGCTTTTGGGAAAAGCTCTTTTTAAGCTTTTTTTTTAAGTTTTGAAATGTCAAAGATACCATCATTTAATTTTAAATATTTTACTTATTCTTTCCTTATAACAAAACTCTGTTTTGGTAATTTAATTATAATAAGTGCTTTTATATTTGTCACATCAAACAATCAATAATTTTTTAATAAAAACTCCACTTTTACAAGCTCTACTTAAAAAATATCTGCTTCAATAAACTATACCCGTAGAAGCCGAAACAAACTAAGTACACCACCTTACTTTGAAATGTCAAATCCATCATCTCTTTCTATATTTTCTCTCAAATTCTTTTGTTCTTAGACTCTCTATCTACTGTTCTAGAATTTGTTGAACTCTTGATTTTAACAATTTTGGGATGACCGAACCTGAAAGGGATAATTCTAATTTGTCCTCTGAGGTTAGGATTAAAGAAATTGAGGACCTCAGTTTTCTGAAATCTAAGATTGCCCCCTGAGATTACTGTAGCACTATTAGATTTAACAGAAAATATATTGAATAGTAACTTAACGCTAATAAACAGTAGTATTTTTCATTAAATCTAACGGTTTAATGCATTTTCCGTTAAATCTAACGATAATACAGTAACCTCAGTGGGTAATCTTAGATTTCAAAAAATTGAGATCCTCAATTTTTTTTACGTCTAACTTCAAGGGGCAAAATAAAATTACTCCAACCTGAAAATAATATAGAAGGGCGGAGCTAGCCTTAGGCTGGAGGAGGCCCAGCCCCTCTAGGGCCAAGGGTAGCTCCTAATAGGATTGGGTATGCAGACAATTATTGCGTGCAAGCAAAATTCTAACAGTTGGCCCTCCAAAGCTTTAAGAAAATAATGATATGATGCTGTGAATGGAAATTCTTAAATGATTTTAATTGCATTGATGTGTATTTTTTAAAAGTTAATACATATTAAGAAAATTACCCTTATTGATTAAAAGCTCAAAACATTTAAATACAATAATTTCCTTAATACTAACTCTATAAAAATGCCTAGATTAGATTATTACCTTAAAAATAAAGATTATTATTTATTTTCTTCAACTACACGTTAAAAAAGACTATTTCCAATTTTTAAGAACAATACAAAAACTGAATTTCTCTTATTAAATCAATTATTTTGTTAATTTTCTTTTTGTTCAAACTTGCTTTCTCTAATTTTTGAAGATCATATCATACTTGGGGATAATTGATTGAAATCAAGAACTACAAAGACAAAGACTAGATTAAGTTTGGATCTTTTTATTTTTTTTCTCAGTTAGAAATTTTATATTTTGTTTGTTTCTGAGTTATTTATTGTAAATTTTCTTTTCCTTTTTATATTCTTCTTTTGGAATTTCTAAATTCTAAATATTGATTTTCAAAATACTTTATTGTTTTTGTTTTTCTATTATAAATACTGATGATTTTTTCATATTTTTTATAATTTAAATATTGACCAATTTTATACCATCAAATATGAATAATCCAATAATTATTTTGTCCCCCCAAATTCAAATCATGGCTCGGTCTATACATGTGTGCGTATGTATATATATATTACAACTTTAGAAACCGTAATAACCACAGGTAGGTCTAAGTCCCAGCAATATTATATGAATTTATGCCCTGTTGCATGTTTGTTTTAACCAGAGTATTCCCAGTCAGCCAGGTGAATGACAATTGATTTGAAGGACATTTACTTGAATATTATATATGTACCGTTTTATTCTACAGTCGCAACCTTACCAAGTGAATAAAGATATATTTTTTTAAGATTTTACATCAACCTTTGTGTCTAAATAATGCTTATTTAATTAATGATTATTATTAAAATATTATATATTTAATTAATGATTAATAAACAGATAGACTGATATTATAAAAGGTGATAATTTTATTTTATGATAATTTTTGAGATAGTATTATTACTTTTATCATATTATATATCATTTATAATTTATTTAATGATTGGTTTAATAGACCTGTCAGAGTTTTTTTCCTAAGTAAATATATATATTTTAGTTTTTAGGAATAGGCCGAAAAGGCTGATGAAAAAGCTTTTAAATCCATTGCATCTTGAGAATTTGGATTTTCATAACAAACATTTAATTCTTTCGGCGTATTGATTTAACCCAATAACGCATTTGTTCTCAGTGGCAATAACATAAGAAACATGATTTAACAAAAACCATTTCTCTCTGAAACAGAAGGGTGGGTAATATTGAGGCTGAATAAGCTACCATGGATTTCATCCTGAATGTTTTCTTCTTTATTTACCCTTTTTTATCATGTTCGGATCCTCTATACCTCATTATACAACAAGGTAACACTTACCATTTAATTTCCTCCACCATCTTAATAAATATTTCGGTTGGTTTTATATTACCCATATTCAATAGGTTAGGATTTTTTTTTTTCTGGGCAGATTTAGTGATAATCTCTCTTAACCTGATCCATGGTAGAACAATATGCCACTGCTGAACTAACTTGAAAATGTGTTGAACGTTTTCTCCAATAAGGAACTTATATTCCAAGCATGAGTATGGTAGCATGCATATTGGAAGGAAACACATGAACTTTTAAATGCGTAATTGTGTGAGGTGGTAGGTCGACTGATCACGCATCACAGACAACATATTTAGGTACTTAAAGCTCTGTGAGTGAAAAAAAAAACCGGAGTTAAGTAGTGTTAAAAGTGCAAGGTTGCCCGCAAATGGGAACCACATGTGGGAAAAAAACCAAAAATCACTTCTTCCAATTGCACCCGTTCAAAATTTTTTTTCCATCATGTCTTGTGCTAATGAGCATGTTGATTGTGCAGGACTCTTAAGTCTTGTCCTCACGTAATACTCGAGCTAGATAAATATATAAACAACCCTTGCAAAGAGTTGTTATTGTAGAGTCTCAAATGTAAATTATATATATCCTCACGTAATACTCGAGCTAGATAAATATATAAACAACCCTTGCAAAGAGTTGTTATTGTAGAGTCTCAAATGTAAATTATATATATATATATATATATATATATATATATATATATATATGTATTTATATATATTATAAATTTTAAAAAATATGACTAAGGGTATTTGAGTAATTTTATGAGAATTGGGTTGGATAATAGAAGTGGGCTTGTGTTGGAAATTGGTAAAGGGGAATTGGGTTTGAATTTGAAATGGTTAGACTTATGCCCATTGAGCCAAGGCCTCATGTATATAAGAGATGAGGTTTTCTAGAATGAAGGGAAGAAAAAAAAAACAAAAAGAAGAGAAGAGGAGAAAGAGTTCATGGTTTCAGGAAGGAAAAGAAGAGAAAAAGAAGAAATGAAAGGAGAAGAAGGAAGAGAAAAGAAAAATTTCAAGAAGCTTAGCTTGGAAAACAAGTAGGAGATTCTAACACTATACTTACTTCATGTTATGTGTTTTGTTGTTGAATTGATATTGTTGTGATGTATGTATCATGTTTTGACTTGATTTCTTAGTTGCTTGGATGATGAAATATGAGTGAAGTTACTTATTGCAAGTTGTTTGTTGTGATTGTATGAAGAATTATGTGTGAATTAGAGTGTTGTTGAAGTGGAGTAGAGATGATTTTGTGAGAAGTGCAGTTTATGTGACTGTCTTGTGTTGATTGAGTTTATGCGTTTTTCTGGGTTGAGAATTGTATGATTTCTCATTTGTTTTGGAAAATAGACATATTAAGCTTTAATTAGCAGTTGATATCGTTGAATTTGGAGTTAAAGCGGATTTTTGGTGAATTTTTGAAGTTGAGAGTTGAATTCTGGAAATGGGACGTTTTGAACCAATTCTGGAATTGGATTCTGGTGTTTCGCTCGATAGTGAATAGTATTCGAGTGTTCGAGTGAATAGTATCGAGTGTTCGAGTAAACAGTGTTCGGGTGTTCGAGTGAACAGTGTTCGGGTGTTCGAGTGAACAGTGTTCGGGTGAACAGTATTCGAGTGTTTGAGTGAACAGTGTCGAGTGTTCGAGTGAACAGTATCGAGTAAACAGTGTTCGAGTGTTAGAGTGAACAGTGTCGAGTGAACAGTGTTCTCGAATGAACAGTATCGAGTGCACAGTATTCTCAAAATGAACAGTGTTTCGAGTGAACAGTATCGAGTGTCGAGAAAAATTTCAGAACCACCCCAAATTGACTGTATACTTCCCAAAAAGTCCTGGATTTTGCATAAAAATCATATTTTCTTAAGATTTATCATAGTAATGATATTGTGAGGCTATTAATGTATGCATTGAACCTTGGATGGGCCGTTTTGTATACGGATCCAAGGAGAATGCTGATAAAAGGATGATATGAGGTGTTGGACCTTGGGTGGACCGTTCTGTATACGGACCTAAGGGGAACAAGAATATGATGATGTGATGTGTTGGACCTTGGGTGGACTATTTTGTATACGGACCTAAGGGGAACACGGATATAATGATATGAGGTGTTGGACCTTGGGTGAACCGTTCTGTATACGGACCTAAGGGGAACACGGATATAATGATATGAGGTGTTGGACCTTGGGTGGACCGTTCTGTATACGGACCTAAGGGGAACACAAATGTTTCGATATGATGTGTTGGACCTTGGGTGGACCGTTCTGTATAAGGACCTAAGGGGAACACGAACAGAAATTTCATGTGTGAACGAACATAACAGTTTGATATATTAGTATTGGATGCCTACTCCTGTGATTGAATGTTTGTGGAATGTGAATAATTTCGTATAATGTTAGAACTTTCCTACTGGGCTTTAGGCTCACCCCCTGCCTCCACAGGTACACAGAAGGACACTCATTCTAGAGATGTCCCAGAGCTTTCTTAGGAGTCTGGAGTCAGTATGCATATAATTTTGGGGACTGTCTTGATTCTCCTAGTATGTAATGAGAGATTTTGCTTGGTGACAATTAACTGATGTAGTGATTTTGTCACCAGTGTATGTAAAATTAATTTTGAACAAATAGTCATAAGTTGTAATGAATTCTTGTGATGTATATATAAAAAAAAATTATTAGATATGTATGACGTAATTTGTATTAAATTCTTATTCAATCACACCCTAAAATCTCTAAATAAGAGATGTTAGGGCGTGAAAGTTATGGCTTCCAACAGTATGGCTGAGTTGGGATTTTGATTTAAGAGACCTTGGTTATTTTACGAAATTCTTATAATTTTAGTATAAACTAGTTTTATTTCTGTTAGTCCTGCGCCATAATCTCAGGCACAAAGCCATATATATATATAGACCATGGTTATTTTACGAAATTCTAATAAAATTTTTAGTTTAAACTAGTTTTATTTTTTGTTTTATTTCTGTTAGTCCTGAGCCATAATCTCAGGCACAAAGCCATTTGTATAATGTGTCAAATGAAGTTCGATTAATTTATCCATTTCAGGTTTTGAAATTTTATTGTTATTTCTTGTCCTCTTTGCTGCTTAGTGGCAATGATAAGAAAGAAAATCAGATTTGTTTTTCAATGACATTAATATTTCCTTCCAATGATGCCAATCAGGCCAAATATCTACCCTAACATAAACTAATTTTATACCAAGCAACGAACGAGTACTTAATAAGTCCAGCAACTTTGTATAATGTGATGTGTATTTGTTCTCTGCGCCAGAATTTCTTGGGGGTAGAAAATAATTTATTTGAATATTATCTGCGCAATCCTTAGGCCCCCAATATTTACCACACTATCACTGCCCACCCTGATTTTTCAAAAATATCATAAAACCCTCCAATTGTTAATAAGTTTCGTTAAAAGAAACAGTTAATAGAATAATATCATTTATGCCCTTATATTAAGTGAAATGTCATATTTACATTTTTATTTTTTAAAATTTTAGAAACTCAGTACTATGATTTGAACTTAGCATTTATTAGTTATAAAATATGTGCTCTACCACCAAGCTAAATAGATAATTTAATTTTAAGTGAAAAGATTTTAACCTACTTGAATGAAAATATGGCTCATTCACCATTTGCTCTACCACCACAACTAAACTCAATTCCAATAACAAATAAATTACAATCAAATTTAAATCTCAATGATGCAATCAGTACCAAAATCCAAGTAATCTAATTTATTTTTTTCTTTTCTTTTAGAAAATCAAATAGAAAATATAAACCTAATCGAAATAAAAAAAATTGAAATCTATATAAAAAAATAAAACCTAATAAAAAAATCTATATCAAAAAAAAAATAAAATGTATATTAAAAAATTAAACATATCAAAATAAAAAATAAAATCTATATCAAAATAAAAAATAAAACCTAATAAAAAAACTCTATCAAAAGAAAAAAAAACAAAATAAAAAAATAAAATCTATATCAAAATAAAAATTAAAAAATATATCAAAATAAAAATTAAACCTAATAAAAAAATCTTTATCAAAATAAAATCTTAACACTTAAATAAATTTCGTTCAAATAGGTTAAATAAATTTTTTCATTTAAAATAAAATTATTTCTTTGGTCTAGTGGTAAGAAATATGTTTTATAACTAATAGATATCAAGTTTGAATCCTGACACCTACAAGTTTGAAAATTTTAAGAGATAAAAACGTAAATATGATATTTTACTTGAGAGATAAGGATATAAATGATATTACCTCATCATTAGTTTATTTTAATGGATTATAAACGGCTGAGGGGTTTTGTGATAGTTTTGAAAAATGGGGGCAATGATAGATCAACAAACATTGGGGGGGATAAGCAACGATTGCCTTATTATCTATGAACACAGCATGTGTCAAGAAATTTATTTATATAATCACCAAACACCATTACTGTATAATGAAATCTATTTATACTATATAACATATATTACATGAGATATATTATTGGTTGATTAAATAGCTGCATTGAGTGCGTTTTGGTTGTAAAAAATAAAATGCATATATTAGATAAAGATTTATTTATATTTTAGGAATGAGATGAATAAGAGTGTACAAGAAAGGTATAAAAAAATCTTCAACTAAAATCATTCTATTGTACATAACTAGAATTGATAATTAATACATCTACAAGATATCTTATTGGTTGATTTAATAAGGCGATGTTGATAGACTTTTGGTGCGTAATGGCAAAAAAAATAAAGATTTACTTTTATATTTTAGGACATGTTAAAAAGGAATGGAGGAGAAATCTGTCATATCCTTATGGACCGTTTGATACATGGTGTAGGAATCTTGAGAATGAGATTCACATTACTGGAAAAGTAAAACATGAGAATCTGATTACCGGGAAAGTAACATTACTATGTTTGATTGTCCACATGAATCTTGATTTTGATTGCTATAAAAATCAGATTATTATTTTTGGTTGCACACAAGAATATTAATTTTTTTTGTCATGTGAGTAAACTTGATAATTAAAATTTTTTCAATATTTAAAAAATACTTAAATTTTTTACCTTGTTCTAGTATAATTATAAAAAAATACGAGGATAATAATTTTGAAGATTTTAAAATTTATTATGAATTACTATAAATAATTTTAAAGATTTCTGAATTTATTATAAATTCATTATAAATTACAATAAATAATTTTTTAATTTGTTATAAATTTATTATAAATTACTATAAATAATTTTTAAATTTATCATAAATTTATTAATAATTATATAGTATGCTATATTGGAAAGGTCAAATGAAAAAGTGTTTAAACAAAAATCACACTTTTATTCTAAAGAAATCATTCTAGACTAGTTGGATCCAAATTTCCATCCCTTATTTGTACAATTCAAAAAAGGGATAATATTATAAACCACCCCTGAAGTTTAGCTAATTATCATGCGAAAAGCTTTTTATATAAATATATCAAGGCGGTCCCTAACTTTTGTGTTTAAACTTCATCCAGGTCTAGCCAACAGATTCTGATAGTTTTCAAATTAACGTTTTGGGATATTTTAGTAAAATGACATAATTCATATGGGATAATATCATTAACTACCCCTGAAGTTTAGCCAATTATCATGCAAAAAGCCTCTTATATAAATATATCAGCGCGGTCCCTAACGTTTGCGTTTAAGCTTCATCCAAGTCCAACCAACAGATTCCGTTTGGGTAGAAACTGAGAAAAAAATTAAAAATATCAATTTACTCTTACTTTTATATCCTTTCTTCTTTCTTTTTTTTTTCACAACCGAAAATCCAATCCCTTTTCACACCCACAACTACCTCTCTCACCCCAACCTCTCAATCTCCAAACATAGTTTTGATTGGCTACTGCTTTTTATAAAATTTCAGTTTGAGAATTTTTTTTCTTTATTTTTGTTACTTCATTTCAATACGTAGTGTCTATTAATGTTTTCTTAGGTTGAGAAAATTTTTAAAGAAGTTAGTGAGGAGAAAGAAAAGCATGCTAGTTTTGGGTTTTAGAGTTTTTACATAATTTTTTTAAACATAATTGTTGAAATAATCTGGATTTAATTTTGAATATTTGATTCTTTTTTTTAATAGCTTTGTGATTGAGTTGACATG
The DNA here is from genome assembly GCA_013180625.2 of Boswellia sacra. Taxonomy (NCBI): domain Eukaryota; kingdom Viridiplantae; phylum Streptophyta; class Magnoliopsida; order Sapindales; family Burseraceae; genus Boswellia; species Boswellia sacra. Next base: position 106,084 of record SNVD02007173.1, on the reverse strand, counting down.
GTGGGTGTTGATGGCGGAGGAAAATTCGGTGCTATCATGATGGAGTCTTATGACGTATATTTTTTTATTTAAATGAATTTGATGGTGGTGATAGTGGCTATGGTGGTTATGGATGGTGATGCTTGTGTGATATGAAATGAATATTTTATAAAAGAAAATTTAAGGGTTAGTATTACATTTACTTATATGAAATTATGTTATTTTACTAAAATACTCCAAAATGTTAATTTGAAAGCTAGCAGAATTTGTTGGCTGGACCTAGATGAAGCGTAAACGCAAACGTTAAGGATCGCGCTGATATATTTACATCAGAGACTTTCCGCATGATAATTAGTTGAACTTCAAGGGTGATTTATGATATTATCCCATATGAAATTATGTAATTTTACTAAAATACCCCAAAATGTTAATTTGAATTCTAACGGAATCTGTTGGGTGGACCTAGATGAAGCTTAAACGCAAACGTTAGGGACGGCACTGATATATTTACATAAGAGACTTTCCGCATGGTAATTACCTAAACTTCAGGGGTGGTTTATGATATTATCCCATTCAAAAAATGTTTGCATTGCCAAGCTCCTAAAAACTCCACCTATTTCAATGTTTAGATAAAAAAAGAACAAAAGGAAACAAACATGCAAGATGAAAACAAACCTGTTACCATAAATGATGAATAAAACAGTTAACTTAACCCAAATTTGATGAAAAATGCTAGAACAATATTACAAATATCATATAAAGGTGTAATCAAAGTTTCAAAACAAGGCATGACTATGCTATTCCTAAAGCAAGGTGATATCAGTTTCATTGTAATACCATTTGTCAAAATGAAGATCATCAAAGTTACTAACATTTTTTCACACAATGTAGCCAAAAGTTGATGATTATGCCAAAATACCATCTCTTTTCCAAAGTCATCACTACAAAGTTCACCCAAATGCCATTAGCAACAAAGTTTGTGAAAATAACAAAAAAGTTCCATTCCATCTTATTCCAACAATTCAAGAAGAAATTCAAGTTTGAATTCGTCATCCAATGTAAAGAAAAAATCTATATTAGCTTGATTTTGGCTAATAAGTTGTCCAACTTTAACTCGTTGTGCATTTGTTTTCAACTTTTTTTAACTTCATCAAAGATTTTCGTCCTCCTAGTTGCTCCATCAGCTTCAATCTAAAAGTAATCAACAATTCTTCTAATGTTGTCATTAGCAGTAGCTTGTATTTCACCAAATTTTTGCATTATAGCATTCGACATATCAACCAAAAGATACCCTTTATTGTTGGGACCGCCAGTTATTGTTGGGAAGGGAACTCACTCCATAGGATTCCTATCTATCAAATTAAAATGTGAGATTGCTAACTAAAAATTTTAAAATCTATTATATATGCATGAAACAAAAAATCAGCACATATACTCTGTTGATAAAAAATTAGCTATCATAATTTTCATCACGCTTCTGCCTTGGTTCATCCTCTTCAATCATTGCACAGTAAAGTTACACTATCGTTTAGTTTCCTCCACGGTCTCAATCAATAACCACAGATTTATATTCTGCATCTTCAATCTCATTCCCTGTTAGGATTTTCTATGTTGGCGTATTCCACCTCAAGTGATCATCTCTTTTAACGTCATCCTCAACCATTCTTAAACATTCCACTATGAACTGAGTTGAAATTGTGTGTTTTCTCGCATAACCAACAAATTTATTACGAAGTGTAAAGTATGGGTTATCTTGCATGTTGGGCAGGAAATACATGAACTTTGTATAAGAGTGTGGGGTGGTAGGTAGAGTACTGATCGCATGCACATCACACGAACCATGTTAGAGACTCAGAATGCTAGTTGTCTGAGTGGGAAAAAACCAGAGTTTTTAAGGGGTTAACTGTGCGCGGTTATCTGAAAAACGGAAACCTCTATGAGTGCTTTAGTGCAGTTCACGCTGATAAAAACTCTTTCGAGCCTTAGTCTGATTGATTGATATTTTGCAATTAAAGCCCTTAAAAAATGGACTTCATAATCATAACAGGTTAAAATTAAGACCGTTTAAGGAATTTCTTTATTATAGCAAATAGCCAGATAATTTATGATACCTTATTTCGTAGGCATAAATTCAATAGACATGTATTGCTTGAGAAAAACTTTCCGGTTTGTTCAAGTACCAAAAGAATTCATCAAAGTATTGAATTTGGCACTAAATAGATGAAGAGCATGTTTAAAGGGTGTCTTCAAGTACCAACAATTCAAACAGATAAAGATAGATGATCGACTTGGGGATATGTTTGTTGAAGACTACACACTGACGACATGTTATCACAAAAAGGAGAGATGCATAGTTAGAATGTGTTTAACACACAACAAATCACTTGGTAAATGACTAGTTGATATTGAAAATTTTATATTATTTCCCGCTAATTAGACTCTCTCATACTTACAATACAAAAAAAAATAAAAGAAATTGTTAACATATGTAAAACAGAAGAAATGTTCTGAACTCTAAATATTCTACATTTAAAGCTTTTAGAACCATGTTAACATGGTGTTTGTTTAAAATTGTGAACCTACGGGGTGATTGATATATATATATATATATATATATATATATATATATATATATATAAAATAAACATTTTTGATATATAATCTTGGGAAAACTACACCTTAGACTTCTTAAAATTATCTAACTAAAATAATTAAGCATGAAGAACTACTGGTAAGTTTATTGTTTTAAGATGCTAATGTAGAATTAAAATAAGCATGTAAATTTATTTCAATAATTCTTTATTATTAATTAAGGATAAATTTTTAATATACTTTGATAGATAAAAGCAATTTTATTTTTTGTTATGCTTTTTAGGGTAATTTAGCTATTTTAAATTTTTACTTGTCAAGCAGAGGCATGTTCAAAAGCTTCTAATTCCCCTATTTAAAAACCTTTACGAAATTAGATTACTTAATCAATTTTGAAGTTGGTTACCAAGCAACTTGTAACTTAAGAAATAAGCGATTGATTATTTTTTTATATAAACCCCAAACTGGAACTCAGTCTGATATATCAATTGCCCCCTACAGTCTCCATATAATTATCTTTGAGCTGTATATTTGAGGAACTCGTTCTAAATCTAAAAGCACCCCGGTTCATTTCTGGAGATGGGGGCTGCAGGTAGTGGTCTTGTAGGGAAACAATGGGACCTTGTTAGAATTGTTGTCTTCATCATGCACCTCCAATTCAAATTTCAAGGCCTTCTCAAACTAATAGACTGCTTGCCAGCAGTTGTAGCCATCTTGTTGTCGGCCTCACCGGCCCAAAGGAAAATGCGTTCAAAATCAGTACTTTGGGCTTCTTTAACAATTTGGGCTTCACTAAACTTGTTTGAAAATATTGTTTTTAGATTTTAAATTTATTTTGGGACTCTATTAGAACATCATTCACAAGCAATCCGAACCACAAAAAAAAAAAAGAAATTTTTTGGCTCAGATTATATGTCAGAAGCCATTGAGCCCCGTAATGGCTTTTATTTGAGATTTTTTTTCTCTGATAAGAGAATTTTTTTTTTTTTTTCCTTCGAAGTCCTAATTCTATTGAATGCAAGGATTTGGTGGAAACCAAATGGTCAAATTGGCAATTACTAAGATATTGATGCCTTTATTGCTGTGGCCCATATAAAGAAAGCTACTATGATTATATTCTATCCCTTCTATATATCACTGCCATATGTCGGTTGGCCTTGTAAACTCATCCTGAAGTGTCTCTATAACATCACATAATATATCTCACATCTTCCTCTAAAGAATTGCATTGGAGAGCCAAGATGAAGGAATGTTAAATCCCAACCAAAGGTTAGTGTTGAGGTGGGAGCCCTTTGCAAGCTTTGGCTAAGGATATGAGATTCATATTTTCAAAGATTGTCCCAAATCTTGTTAGTAAAGGAAGTGAAAGTTGATGAGCTCATGCATGACATGCATGAGTTCTAGAATTCTACTGAGCTCATGCATGACATGCATGGCTTCCAGAATCCCTCCCATGTGAATGCATTGAGAGTCAAATTAGTTAGGCACCTCCAATTTTGAAAATCAAAGGAAGTAGCCAAATTTGATTTGAATTTGTATGCAGAATTTTCCCTATAAATATGGGACGAATTCTGCCTTATTTAAGCATCACAGAGATTCCAGAGAGAGTCCAGAGTCTAAACCAGAGAGTTTAGGATTGAGAGAGAGAGCCAGGAGAGCTCCAGGATTAGTTTAGGGGAGTTTTTGTGTAAATCTTGTAATATCAATTTTCTCTGTTAATACAAGTAATTTTTCTCCCAAATTCTGTTCTGAGTTTTTATTACATCCCAACAAGTGGTATCAGAGCCTCGTTGAGCTCCTGGAACGTCAGAACAGAAAGGAAAAATTCAAAGAAAATGTGTCCCCTGTTTCTGAAAAATTTCGATTTTTCGGGAAGTCATCGAATTTCGAATTTGAAGTGTCCAGTGTGTTCGTGACGTCGTCCTGATCATTCTGCAATTTTCCGGCGACCGATCCGACGTCCAGAGAAGTCGCACGTGCCTCCGACCTGACCTGCGAGTGGGCGTCACTCGCCCCACGCGCTTCACGCGCCATTCCAAGGAAGAAGATGACCACGTCAGCGCCACGTCATCAGCCACGTCAGCACACTTTCGCCACGTCAGCAGTCCACGTCAGCAGGTCGCCACGTCAGCAAAGCCAAGTCAGCGTGCCACGTCATCGTGCCACATGTCGACACGTCATAGCCATGTCAGCACAGTGGTCCCCACGTTGCCACGTCAGCAAATCGCTGAAAAATATCATTTGGGCCCCTGTATTTCTAGATAATTACATTTTGACCCCCTGAATTTATGAAATTTACATTTCAGTCCCTAGGAAATATCAGTTTGGCCCCTGTAGTTCTGGTTATTATTGTGCCCCCTTTAGTTTTTGAAATTTCAGTTTAGCCCTTAAGAAATTTCAGTTTAGTCCTTAAAGTTTCCAAGCTTAGTATTTATTGTATAAAAGGAATTTTTGAGCCCCGGAAGAGGCTATTCCACCTAATTTGACCGTTTCGGACGTAACGGTGGGCTTGGATTTTTGAAATTCAATTTCTATTTTAGTGAATTAATTATTCTAAAATAGAAGAATCATCCGGAGCCATGATAAAATTGACTGCTACCAATTACACACTATGGAGGCCCAGGATGGAGGATCTCCTTAGTTGTAAGGATCTATATGATCCTATAGAATTTGAAGGGCAGAGACCTGAGACAGAAAAAGAGGCAGAGTGGAAGAAAATTAACAGAAAATGTATCGGTCAGATCAGACAATGGATCGATCATAGTGTCTTCCACCATGTAGCCAAAGAAACAGATGCATATACTCTATGGAAAAAATTAGAGAGTATGTATCAAGCCAAGTCAGCACGGAACAAAGCCATCCTGATGAGACGGCTTGTGAACTTGAAGTTGCGGAGCGGAACTCCTGTAGCAGAACATACAAGTGAGTTCCAGAACTTGGTGAATCAGTTGACAGCAGTCGAGTTACAGCTTGGAGACGAAGAACAAGCCCTTCTACTTCTCAGTTCCCTTCCAGATTCATGGGAGACGTTAGTGGTTTCCATCAGTAATTCAGCACCCGGAGGCAAACTTACCTTGTCAATGGTTAAGGATGCCTTGATGAACGAGGAGGCGAGAAGAAAAGATGCAGGCACCAATCAAGATGAAGCCTACATCATGGAGAATCGGGGAAGACAGTCTCGAGGTAAAGACTGGAGAAGAGGTAGAAGCAAAAGCAGAGGCAGATCAAGGGGCAAGTCATCAGATGGGCGGAGACCCACATACAAATGCTATCACTGTGGCAAAGAGGGTCATATGAAGAGAAATTGTCGCAGTCTACAGAAGCAGAACCAGGAGAGTTCACAAGCACAAAGCAGCGAAGAGCCACGAGTCACATTTATAGAGGATGTGACCATTTGTGCAGAAGAGACATGCCTCCACACAGCAGACCAAGGAGTAAAATGGGTAATTGACACAGCAGCTTCCTGCCATGTCACTCCTTGCAGAGAGATCTTCACTACGTACAAAGCAGGAGACTTTGGGATAGTGAAGATGGGAAACAACAGCACCGCCAAAATCATGGGAATTGGTGATATTCAATTCCAAACGAACGTCGGATGCAAAATAACTTTGAAGGACGTTCGCCATGTGCCAGATCTTCGACTCAACTTGCTCTCAGTAAAAGCCTTTGATCAGCAAAGTTATGAGAGCTGCTTCACCAACGGTACATGGAAGATGTTGAAAGGGGTCATGGTGGTTGCTCGAGGTAAACTATGTGACAATCTTTACAGGACTCATGTAAAGATAGATAGAAAGAGCCAGGTTGAGCTTCAAAGGAACCAGAAAAAGTTTCGAAAGCATATCAAGAGAAGGAAAACGAAGAGATTGTTGAGCCAGGGGGAGCCACAATCATCTGTAGAAGTTGTTGTACCTATTGGATATGAAGAACCTCAGCCAAAACGATCTGAGCGAGCCCTTTGACATGCATGAGTTCTAGAATTCTGCTGAGCTCATACATGACATGCATGGCTTCCAGAATCCCTCCCATGTGAATGCATTGAGAGTCAAATTAGTTAGGCACCTCCAATTTTGAAAATCAAAGGGAGTAGCCAAATTTGATTTGAATTTGTATGCAGATTTTTTCCTATAAATATGGGACGAATTCTGCCTTGTTTAAGCATCACAGAGATTCCAGAGAGAGTCCAGAGTCTAAACCAGAGAGTTTAGGATTGAGAGAGAGAGCCAGGAGAGCTCCAGGATTAGTTTAGGGGAGTTTTTGTGTAAATCTTGAAATATCAATTTTCTCTGTTAATACAAGTAATTTTTCTCCCAAATTCTGTTCTGAGTTTTTATTACATCCCAACAGAAGTTGTTGAAGGAGATGGTGGCCTTTGGTTCAGTTTTGCTCTTCAATTTTGGCTCTGGTGAGTCCAGCTGATCTGTTTCGTAGTTTTCAACCTAGTGGTTATTTAGACAAATTGACGTTAAGTAGAATATTCTTATAGCTAAGAATTAATTTATAATTCAATAATTTAATTTATAATTACAATTAAGGAAGATGTAATTATATATAACGACATAAATAACTCTATATGTTTATTATAGGTGAAGCAAGAAGTTCTGAATTATTGGTTCAATTTTGATAAAATGTAAACAACAAGAAAATGTTACGAAGAGTACTTTTAAGTTGTTAAAAAAGAAAGGTCTCTATCGTAGCTTTGTCGAGTGTGTGGGTATATATATATATTAAGACCGTTTAAAATAAAGGTGATCATTGAGTTACGTGTTTGTTAAAGAGAATATATATAGACATAAGTAAATTAGTCAATCTAATCTCGGATATTTATGTCGTTATATATAATTACATGTTCCTTAATTGTTGTATAAATTTGGAAATAACCTTAACAAAAAAGAAATGTTATCAGGAGAGCTCAAAGCCTTAAAGAAAATGCAGGGAAACATGTGTGTGAATATCATGATGTGATCATAATAACTCAATAAAAAAGATTAATTCATAGGATATATCTATGTAGGGATATTAATAGAGTACTTATATCACATAAAACTAAATGATTATTATTATTTTCTTAAACTCTTAATTATTTATATATATTATATTATTTTTTAAATTTGACAATTTTATTTTAACTAATATTATATATAATTTAATTTTTTTAAAAATTTAATGTATGTCTACATTTGAATTTTTCAAAAATTTTGAGTTACTTGGCTAGCTACCCCCAGCATATCTCTTCGTTATAGCACAAAACTTTAAAATAACATTTAGAAATAAGTAAAATAACCCTTATATAACAATCTTACCAAAGTCCACGTTTATCAAGAGAAATATCTTACTAAAATAAAAGTAAAATTCTCTACTTAAGAATATCTTGCTAAAATAGATAAATATAAATTTGTAAGATGCTTTCTTTGAATTTTATTTGGATTAATAGGTGGAACAACAGCTTACTCCCGCATCCTTGCTGCCATGGTCAAAATGTTATCGTGATAGAATAGCTTATAATATCGCCCCTTCCTCTTTTGGTTTCCTCCGACCTCCCAACATTTCTCTATGCTGCAAATCTTTATATTTATTCTCCTTTGCAAGCAACTAACTGATATAAATATAACATGGATTGTGATGCATGCATTGAAGAGAAACATGAAATATAAATATAACATAATGGGTTGCCATGCATGCATTGAAGAGAAACATGAATTAAGCATGAGTTGTTAGGTATAAAATCAGGAAATATATGTTAATTGAAGACTCAAGATCTTTAAAAAAACAAAAACAAAAAACACCTATCTTTAAAACGATAATTTAACCATTAAATATTTTGCCTTTTTTATAATTCTTACGTTAAGATAATATATATATATATATATATATATATATATATATATATATATATATATATATATATTTATGGGAGGATAAGGTTGTAATTTAATTGCATTATCGCATAAAACATTTATTATAATTGTAAAAATTCAATAATTTATGAAAGATGATTTTTGTTGCATATTTTTTAGACTTCTTAACATGGGTTTAAGGCCCTTAAAAAACTTGAATGACATAATACATAATACAAAAATTTTAAAATTTTTTTTGACATCTTTCTCAATCTTTTAAATAATTTATACCAATACTTTGAACCTCATAATGGCCACTTCATTGGCTTTTGACTGATTTACTATTTCCCCCCACACTATTCATATATAATCTCTTGAGCTGTTTATTCCATAAACCCATTCTGAGTCTGAAAAAATGCCAATATCTCTAGGGATGAGGCTGCAGGTAGTGGTCTTATCTGGAAAAAATGCAAATCAAAACTATTGTTGGAATAATATATCGCTAGCATTCATAATTCAAGGACAACTCATGCTAATAGACTCCTTTGTAGCAGTAGCAACCATCCTGCTTGTCTCAGTAACCCAAAGGAAAATTTGTTCAAAAATCAAAACTATTTGAGTGGTAGTTCCAACCGAAGGAATTGCTTTCACATGATATAGTAATATTTCAACACCTCTTCAAACGTAAAATTTTTCATTCAGACAAAACTGTTTATAGGATTTATATATATAGCCTTGTTAATTTAACACTATTAACTTTAATTGTATGACTTAAATATCTTATATATACGGAAGAAGTAATATGATTGATGGGATTTTGTATGATAGAAATGAGATATTAATATTCAAATCTTTCATCATAAAATTTATTGATTAACCTATCTGAAGTATATGCCATAGCATATTGCCGTTAGAAAGCAGAAACCTGTTTCTTAATTATAAAAATCACTTAATTAGTGCTTGAAAGAGATTCCAAACGCATGCCCTCCTTTCCATCCATCGATTTCAGATGTGGGATAGCAATCCTGGAAGTTTTAAAATCTATTATTCATCAACTAAAATATTTGGGCATATATACAGTGTCTCTTAAAACTTTTTTACTAAAACCGAACAAGCTATCATAATTTTCGTCAGGATCTTTTCCGCTTGGTGTTTCCTCCACCCAGCTCTCACTAAACAGTACTGACGGATTTATATTCTCCATCTTCAATCTCATTCCCTGTTAGAATAATCTATCTTTGGCTTATTTCTCTTCAGGTGATTATCGTTTTTAACATCAACCATTTAAACATGCCACCGGTGAACTGACTTGAAAATGTGTTTTTTGTGGCATAACCAACTAATTAATACTATTACAAATATGAACTATATATATAGGTCGTCTTCCAGGTAGGGCAGGAAAAACATGAATTTAAGTGTATACGTAGGTGGTAGGTAGACTGATCACATTCAGACATCAAAGATGTATTAACATGTAATTAGGCTCAGAATGCTTTAATACTAATATGTTCCAGTGGGAAAAAACCGTGTGTGCGCGAGATTGCCTGCAAAGCAACCGTTAATTTGTGAGTTCTTTCGTGGCAGTATCTCAGAAATCAGTTCTAATTGCACACACTAAAATTTTGAATTTGTCAAGTACGGAGGGATTTGTGGAATATTAATACTTAGTAAATTAATTAAGGTGTCTTCTAAAATCAATAATTGAAGATGAAGATATATGAGTTGGGAATATGCTGGTTGAAGACTATATACAGTAAAATCCAAATAAATGAATATTTGATAAATTAATAACCTCAATTAAATAATAAAATCTTTCGGTCCCGACTCGAAGCTATGCAATAAATGAATAAATTCGCTAAATGCATAAGATAATAATTTTTTTCAAATCTTTTAAGGCCCAACAAAAATATAAATTAATAATTGACCCAAGATATGAGATATATATATATATATATATATATATATATATATGTATAACATATAAAATTTATAATATCAACGTTATTTTTTCTTGACAACTTCTAGTTTCTGAATTGTGCTCTTTTTCAAAATATGCATCTAAAGTTTTTTGTTTTAATTTCTTTCTATATATCTTGACAAAACTCAACTTCGTCCTTAATTTTTTGCAAAGCATGCACCGACTGCATTTGGAATTTTTTTTCATGTTCTAGCAAGAATTGTGTGAGGGTGCTATGGCTTGAATGGCCTCTTTTAAAGAAACATTTGGTGGAACAAAACCATCATCTGGATCATTATCATCGTCAGTAGATATATCTATTACCCTTTTAATAATCTCTTCATCAGCAGACAATCCTATCATTACATCATTCTCATTAAGATAATTTAAAGTATGCTCAATATTCATTGAATTTCTATAGCATAAAGCATAAATGACTTCATGTAATTTATGGATGCCATCATCTTCACCAACTTATTGTTTTACAACTATAACTTCATTTGATTGGATTTTGCAATCTCAAAAACAATTTGTAATGGTTATTATCTTTGTATCAATGTTCCAAGCTGCATTAATAAAACTCATAGCATTAAATATGCTAATTTTTTTAGAATTTGTTGATGCTACCTCATAGCCCTCCAAGAAGCTAGAATAAAAACAACGTCGATAACTTTTTCTATTAGTAGCACATTCATGAATTTTGGTGAGAAAAAAAAATGCATACAAGTAACTAAAACATAAAAATCTTCATAAATGAATATTTATTCATTTATCAATAAATTAATAAATTATTCATTTATCTATAATTAAATAATCTCTATAAAATAATAATTTTTTATAATCTAACAATATTCATTTATCGAGGTTTTACTGTATACTGATGAAGACATGTTCGTTGGTCACTATATCACATGAATATGAGCTTTAAGCTATATGTTATAACTATTTTTAGATATACAATTTAGTCTTGCAACCATTCTTATTTGATATGCTATGATATTATTTGATCGGATATGATAGTATCATACACTCTTTCATGTATTATGATTTTGTTAATTACCATCCAATATGATTATGTCATTACATTATATGGTGTAGATTGTATGTGAAATAATAACTTAAAAAGATATATATATATATATATATATATATATATTTATATTTATATATAACATTCTATATACAAAAAATTAGACAAATTAGCAGCTTATATGGCATAAATAAACTGGTTGATATTGGGATTTATTTATTTAATTTTTTACTTTTTTTAATTAAATTGATAACATTTAAACAAACTAGAAAATGTTAGTTCTACATCTAATTGTTAAACCATGTTGAGGTAGATTTAGAGCTTAGTCTTCGTTCTATTACAGAGATTTTATTCTAAAATTACTAAATTACAAGTTTGTTAAAATTATTAAATTACAAGTTTGTTTTGACTGTTATTCTCTAGTTATTCCTTTGCTCAAAATATCATACCTAAGTAAATTTAATTTTAAAAACTCTAAGTTAGGTTGTCATTGAAAAAGGTGACATAGCTTTTTGCTCCGTTGGTTTCCTCCACTCTCTCAATATTTTCATTTGCTGCACAATTGTTCTTTATTTTCATATTCATTCTCCATTACAAGCAGTATATATATATATATATATATATATATATATATAAATTTTCATTTGCTGCACAATTGTTCTTTCTTTTCATATTCATTCTCCATTACAAGCAGTATATATATATATATATATATATATATATATAATGGTTATCTTGCATGTATGGAAGAGTGAAACATAGAAATTTTTAAGCATGAGGTGTTAGGTAAAGAATAGAAAACATATGTTAATAAAAAGCTCAAGATTTCACATTAGATATTTGGCTTTTCTATAGCTTCTTATAGTAAGATAAACACGCCAGGGAAAAAATTATTTGAGGACAGTGAGGTTCCCTAATTTTCCGTCCTTAATTTAATAACAGGATCTCATAAACCACTTATTGCAATTGTGCCCATTGAATTATTTAAAGAAGAAGTATCTTTTACATTTTTTTTCGACTCTTAACATGAGTTTAAGGCATAAGTTTAAAAAACAAGGATAATATAATAAAATATCTAATAGTTTTAAATTAATAGTTTTAAATTAATGTTGGGACATATTCAATCCTTTTAAGAAAATATTCTCATTTTTTGTAACCTCATAGCGGCCAATTCATTCCAATTTACTTTCTCCAATTTCGTTGGCTTTAGCCTGATGCTCGTTATTTCCCCCTACACTCTCCATATATAATCTCCTAAGCTGTATATTTCAGGTTCCTATTCTAAGCCTGAAATTATACCAATTATTTATAGAAATGGAGGCTGCAGGTACTGGTCGTATAGAAAAAAATGCAAAACCTTGTTAGAGATAATGTTTTAAGATTTTAAATTGATTTTTAAGACTCTTATTAGAAGACCATTCTCATATAATCCCACAAGGAAAAAGTATATATCTTGCTGCATTGCAATATTTAATGTTAGGCACAGAGTATATTTCAGGGCTATTAAGCCCCTGTTACAGCTTTCAGTGAAGAATCTTTTCCCTGATAAGAGATTGTTTTTTCTCAAATTCCTAATATTATTGAATGCAAGGATTTGGGGGAAACCAAATAGACAAATTGGCATCTATTAAGTTATTGATGCCTTATTGCTTTGTCCCACATAAAGAAAGATTCTATTATGATATTCTCTCCTTTGTATATATTACTATTTTCATAAAAAAAATATAGAGTAATGATATTCTGTCCCTTCAATAAATTACTACTTTCTGTCAGTTGACCTTGTAAACTCATCCTCAAATGCCTCTTTAACATCACATGATCTCAGTCCTTCCTCTAAAGAATTGCATTGGAGAGCCATGATGAAGGAAGTTAAATCTCAAGCGAAGGTTGATGTTGAGGTGGGAGCATTTTGGAAAGCTTTGGCTAAGGATATGAGATTCATTTTTCCAAAGATTGTTCCAAATCTGGTAAAGAAAGTGGAAGTAATTGAAGGAGATGGTGGCCTCGGTTCAGTCTTGCTCTTCAATTTTGGCTCTGGTTAGTCCGGCTGATCTCTTTCGTAGTATTCAATCTAGTTGTTATTTAAACAAATTGAAGTAAAATAGAATATTCTTATAGCTAAGAATTAATTTATAATTCAATAATGGAGGTGGGATTATGTTTATTTTTAGATGAAGCAAGAACTTCTGATTTGAGATTTACACAATTTAATTTGGCTTCCCTAGCCAAAAGTAACAGTTGCTTCAGTTTGCAGTTACCATAACTATAGCATCGAATCGAGGCAATGTAAGTTGACTTGGGCATGACAATCCCCGGTTGGCTACTGCCTCAGTTATGAATGTTAGCATTTTTGGTAACCTTTGCTAGTTGGCTATACCTTGTACTTGAAGAAAGTGCTGAATCTTGTTATTGTAGCCCTGTGAACCAAACAAAAAATGTCTATGTTACTTAATCTAATTGATTTTGATGATGTTCTAATGGAAATTTTCAATTGGTACTAATGCTAGATGTGTCACATATGAGTTACCAGAAGGAAAAGATTGTGGAGCTTGATGAATCTCTTCATCGAATTTCACTCCAAGTGGTCGAAGGAGGCCACCTGAATCTTGGTTTTTCTGCATATAAAACAACTTTCCAACTGACTGAAATTGGAGAAAAGAAGACTTCGATCGATGTTGTTGTCACATATGAATCTGAAGTAGAAGAGAGTACCAACACATCAAAGACAATAGCTTCTGCATTTGCTTTAATCAAGTGCCTAGAAAGATACCTGTTGAACGGCGCTTTCTAGATTTTCTTTTCATTATTAAAAAAAATACTTCTAGCTGGTCTCATGAAATGCCTTAATGGGTTGACCAATGTTTGAGATTTAAAGGTGATCTCAGTAAATAAAACTGTTCAGGTCGCAAAATTCGCCAGTTCAATTAATGTCAGTCAAGTATGCTTGGAAAAATAGTGTACTTGTTGACTAATTGAAACAGAAGCAAGTTATCAATGTGGAATCATATAATTTATTTGATATAACTGCGGGTTAACGAAGTGTCAAACCAAGTTATTGTAGCTAGATGACACAGCCCCAACATACACCAGAACGTACAACATTAAAATACTAGATAATTGCTTAGCAAATAAGAGTAGTACACAACAATGCTAGGCGCCATAGGTTCAGGCAACCAGCCTACATTTATTCTAGTTCTTAAGGTAGAGCTTCAATTACTTCTTAGAATGGCAGGCATGATTTTCAGCACTCATCTCTTGCAAACAATGCCATATCCTGCAGAGGACCTTCTTGTGCAATCCAGGGTGCCATACTCCATCACTTCCGAGGTCTCCTGGACTGAACCTTCTGTTGAGAACACACAAGTTGGACAGTCTGTGGAGAAAAGGGATGTGGTTTTATACTTCTCTTCACCACCCAAAAAAGCCATTGCAACACCAGGCTTAGCTGGGTTCTCGAAATCAGGCCTGTAAGTTCTCCCAAGGACTCCATCAACCTTTGAGTTTAGATTAAAGAACCTGAACTGTACCTCCAAGTGAGCAAAGCAGTCATCTTCTGGTACTTGGTATTTGTGGACTTTGTCATCTTCTTTGGTAACTGGCACCACGGTGACCAAAATTTCTGCCGTTTCCTTAAGGGAGACAATGGCGCTATTCTTGCTTGAAACTCTCTCCACTTTAATCTCATTTCCTTCGGAGTTCCAGATGGACAGAGGGCCCTCAGGGATGGTCAAATCCTGGCCATTGTAAGTGAATTTCAGATGATCAACTTCACTGTCCCATGTTGCAGCTTTCGTGGCCTCAATAGAGAATGAGTATGATTTGAAAAGGATTCCCAAGGCTTGAATCCAGGTGAAGTCCCTGGTTCGGCCTGCTGGGCGATGTCCAATGAAACGGCCATTGATTTGGATATTGGGGTCAGAGACGAGGCTGAAATGCTCATTGCTCTTGCCATGGAAATAGAAGACAATGCCATCACCACCAATGAAACGGGGATCATAGCAGGCTGATCCAGGGCTGTCACAGTTTGCTTTGCGGTCTACAATAATAAAAACTTACACCATCAATTTTTTGTTATTAGCTGTATAATTATTTTCCACAAATGTTCAGCATCAAAATTTTCTTTTCAACGAGTTATGTACACATGCAAAAAGAATATAATTGTGTTATCTTACGCTTGCACTGAGCCTTGCAAACGGGTGAATAACAGTTGACATAGCAAACTTTAGCTTTGGGGTCATTGGAGTAAGTGTAAGGGCATTCATCTGGGCATACTATGTTCCCGTGGCATCGGGTTGTGTTGCTGCAATAGACTGTGGAGGCAGCTGCTTTCACCTGCACAACACCTGAAACCAACACTAGTCCAATGATTACTAAACAAGTTCTCAGCATCTCCATTCTTGAATGGTATAAAGAAAGGAAGAAAACAAAACCAAGTGATTCTGGAACTCAGTTTCTCCTTTGCTATTTATAGAATTTGACAAGCATGGTTTTCTTGATACAATAATCTTTTCGAGGCTCTTGTGATCTACACTCAAAGTTGAAGCATGAACATGGGCTTAGTTGTCGCTTTTCCAGAGTGCTTAATGGTGAGACAAACAACACATGCAATTCCTTTATTCAGAAGGGCAGATGCAGGGTACTCGTAGGCCATTATTGATGCCTACAAATTGTATAATTTGCCATCCTCCAGGATGGTTGGCAGAAGACTAGGCGATTGAATTTTTTATATGTAAACGTAAGAAGAACAAAGGTAACACTGCAATTTTCATTGCATTTATAGCCAAGCTAATAGGGAATTCCAGGAATCTGGCTTGCTATATATGACATTAATCATGGTTTTAGGATTGAGGTACTTTAGGCTTAAATATTAAGTTAAACCTAATTTTACAAGTTTAAGCTTTCATGAAAACGACAAACTTAATATAATATCAAAGTCGTATTAATCCAACAATTATTTAAAAAACTAATTAATTGAGGTTTATATTTGGCCCACTTGTAAGACCCTCTAAGGTATGTAAGGTTTAGGGTTTAGGTATGTAAGGTATGTAAGCTTACATGCTAGTTTTCAATCAATATATATTCAAAACTAGCATGTAAGGTCAGGTTCGGTTTATGTTTTAATTGTATGTGAGCTTGTTTTAATTGTATGTGAGATTCTTGCAGTTGGAAGATAAAGACTTAAATATTAAAATTAAGTTTACACACTATAAACTTCAATTTTTAGAGAATTGATAAACTTGACATAATGGACAAAATTTTTCAGTTTTTCTTCTTGTTTTATTTGATCTATTTATGAATTTATACAAATATTTTTCCTCCTCTCTCTTAAACTTTTCAACTTTTCATCGATCTAATTTTTTAAGTTATGGTTCATTAATGCTCTTAATCGACTAAAATATTCTTTCATTAATATTTGATGAGTTATTTTGTGGATATTGTTTGGTTGGATAAGGAGGGTTATTAAACAATTCTTTATGAATATATATGTTAGAGATCAAAACTTTCTATGCAAGTTGAGGTATAAAATAAATAAAAATAAAAATAAAAAGTCAACTAAATACATATAGATAAAAGCGTAGTAATATACTTATAAAATTATAATAAATAACAAGTGAGGTTATTTGTGCCCTAATTTTGCTCCATAAACCCATTTACTCAATAAATTATCAACTAAATATAAAATTTTTATTTATATTCACTAGACTGACTTTCATATATTGATAGTGAATTTTATGATAAACTATTTTTCTAAGTAAATTTATTCATTTAATCTACAAAATAACCATTTAACAAATATTTATTCTTCGTCTAAGCACTTTCACATCTTTTTAATCTTTCACAATTCTCAAGCATTCAAACTTTCTTTCAAATTTTGGAAACTTTATCTAAATCCTCATATCTCTAATCTTTCAGACTAGGAATAGCCAAAGAGAATGATAAACACAAAGAAGTACAATCATCAAAGAAAAGCCTTCGAAGTGAAAATGGATTGATTGAATTAATGTGCTTCTACCCTAATAGTATATCCAAGCACATGTAACTCAAAGTAGTTCCTAGAGGAAACAAGTTAATTTTAAAATTAATTGGTCGAGGTGAGGATTTTCAATGAATTTGTGCGGACTATAGAGATGTGATATTCCTGACGGTGGAGAAAAAGGTATTTCTTAACAAAAGGCAAATCTATAGTCCATGCGCAATTCATTTAAAAAAAATGGGTATAGTACAAAAATTTAAAAAAAAAAACCTGATGAAAGTATGATTAAGAGACAGTTTTAGAAAAATATGATGTATCATATTTTATTTGATAAAGAGGTAGGTTTGAAGAGATAAAAAATTATTTTAGTAATTTTTAACTATACTTAATGGTTAATTACATAATAAAAAATTTAGTGAAAATTTAAAAAAAAAAGGGGAGAGTAAAGTAAAAATTTGGCGTAAATAGTCACATGCACCTAAAAGCAATGGATATTATGCAAGAGTTTGCATTTGCAATATTATTCATTCAAAATCATAAACAATACCTAAAAAAAATGGATTAATTGAAAATAAACAAAATTATAGGGATCTTTTAATTAATTAGGGCTTCATAAAATTTAGATGACATAACTAATTCATGGTAGTTAGACAACTAAACATGATTTTTTTTTTCTTGTCAAGCTGCAATAGTCCAAAAATATTAAAGAATAAAAATAAATGTTAAACTCACATTTATAAGTTTAAACTTCAGCATTGTAGAAAAATGGCAAACTTATATTAAAACCATTTCACACAACGGTTATATATTTGAATCTTTTTCATGCTATTTAAAAAAATATTAATTAAAAAATGTTGTTTAGCTCACTTATAATTGTAAGTGCAAAAAGTGATAAACTTAACAAAAAAGGAATTGTCAAGTTGTAATGCTCAATTTTTTTTATTTAAGGATATAGTCATACCATTTAAATTTAGATGACATAACTAATCCATGGTAGTTAGACAAATAAACATTTTTTTTTTAATCGTCAAGCTCTATAGGCCGAAAAGAAATGTCAAGTTGTAGTGCTCGAAAATAAAATATTAAAAAAAAAAGACTTGCCTCAAAAAATAGTCATATCATCTAAAGTTTTAAAAAACGTCATTATTTTTCAAAACCCGTTTATAGTTTTGTTTTTTTTTTTAAAGATTCTCAAAATAGTATATATACAGCTATGTGTCACAAAACAATTTTTTTGGGTGTGTTCGTTTATGAATCCGATATTTTTGTTTTCAATTGAATTTAGGAATATGTGGTTGATTTTGAATTATTTTAAATTTTAAAAAAGATATGTGGTTGAGATTGAATGTAAATTACATTAAAAAATGTGCAATATAAAAAATAAGATTTAGATTCAAAAATAAACAGAACTTTTTTTTTTCTTGTAAATCATCTTAACAAAAATCTTAACAAAAGAAGTTGAGAAACATATGCCGCACAATATATGTTAATGGCTGAACCAATGTTTGCCTTAAATGCTTATCTGTAGTGGATAAAGTCGATCCTCCAGATCGTACAATTCTCCACGTCAATTAATGTCAGTCATGCGTGCTTGGATGGTAGAGTCCTCTTCTTGACTTAACTGGAAACGGCAGGAGTAAGTTTTCAATGTTTATTTATCCGGTCCGACTTCGGTGCAGGTGCTGCTCTCTGGAAAAAGAGATGTAAAAAAGTTTGTCTGCTACACCGCAGCTAAATCCTAATTTATTTTACATTAATATAATTGTGAATTAACATAGTGTCAAATCAAGATTGAGTGCGGTTAACTTGTTCAGATATTTAGGAGATTCAGATGATGTTTGTTTTCTTCCACTTATCACCTAATACTTAAAAGTCTTTAGATTTAAATGTTAAAATTTTTGTTTGTTTTTCCATTTAGCACTTATTTTAAGTGACAAATTACTTAATTGAAAGAGTAAAAATTTATCATTTTTTCTAATCACTATTGTCTAAATGAGGTGTTAAAAATTTTATACTATAAATATCCTTACATATTAAAATAATAAAAAGTTTATCCAATTTTCTAATCATTATTGTCTAAATGAGGTGTTAAAAATTTTATTCTATAAATATCCCAACATATTAAAATAATATAAATTTTATCAAATTTTTATTTATGAATATTATTTTAATTTATTAAAAGGTAAAATTTTGGTATATTTGTGATTGTTTTAGTATTTATTGTCAAATTATTATATTATTTATTACTATATTTATAATTACCTTATTAAAATATGATAAATATTTTTTATAATTGGTAAACTTTCATTTATTTATATTAATATTTCAAATTAATTAGCTAAAAATATGTTGAATAATAACTATTAAAAAATTTGATATCATTATAAATAGCGAATTTTAAAATAGATAATATATTTGATAGAATTTTATTACATATTATATGGACAATTTTATTGAAACTTTAAAAGTTATTTATTAGATTGCTAAGAACATTTTATTTTATTTAATAGTGTAAATTTAAGTAAAAAATTAATATTTAATATTGTCAGTTAAAAGATCATATTAGTTTTTTTTTTAAGTTTATGAAATAAAAAACACTTTTAATTAATAGGATTATTTTTCTATGATTCAAAATATGGTCTTCAAAATATAATAGATAAAATATTACTCTTACAATTTTTTTTTTATAGAAATTGATATGGCTTAAACTTGATCTAATTGGAGAAATGAAATTTAAAAATTGATAATATTAATGATATAATAGTTATACAATAATATCATATGAGTTTATATAATATAATATCAACTATTTAAATGAAAAGAATTTTTATATAATTTTAGTTAATAATTATTTTTTAAAGGTCGTAAGAAATATAATATTAATTATTTAAATGAAAAAAATTTGATTTAATTTTATTAACTATTTAATTTTTAAATGATTGTATACATATAAATATAAACATTTTACATTTTAACAAGGGTAAAAAAGTCACATTAAAGATAAAATATTCTCTTTCCACTTTTTTTAAGTGTTATCTAAAAAAGCAAATAAACATCCTATTAGTGGTGTAAATTAAGCTCTAAAAAGTATTAAGTGATTGAAACAAATATCACCCAAGTCAATCAGAGGGATTCTTTTGCAAACTTACTAACATATCCCAATGCAAACATAACATAACACATTTTTATCTTAAATTTCATTTCAAATTAGATATTCTTGTAAGGGTAATAATATTTTTATAAATTTTTATTGTAAATTTTACCTCAAATGGCGTGACAATTAATATGAAATTACCATATCGTTTTTCGAATTATTTTATGATCTGTATAATAAATAATACTTCACTTTTTATATTATTTAGGATTAAAAATTTGAAAAAAAATATCATTAATACTTGTAAACATAATTATGGAGTATTGAGCATCATTTTGTATAAACATAATTATGGAGCATTTAATAAATAAAATAACACTTCATTTACAAACTCTTAAATAGAAATTCAATCAATTGGAGGAGTGATTTTAAGAAATAAATTATATTTATTAAGATTACTGATGTGATCATTATCAAGAAATGCCACGTGAATTTGTAAGAGTTCGAGTTTGTAGAACTATTCTTTGAAATAATTAATTATTGACGACACTTAGCAAATGAGAGCATTACACAACATCCCCAGGCGCCACGCCATACTTTTAGGCAGCTGGCTAGACCTGCAATTATTTCTTAGAATAGCCTACGTTTATTCCAGTTTTGAAGCAAGAGCCTGAATTATTTCTTAGAATAACAAGCCATAATTTTCAGCACTCATCATTTCTTGCAAACAATGCCATATCCTGCAGAGGAACCACGTGTGCAATCCAGGGTGCCATACTCCATCAATTCTGAGGCCTCCTGGGCTAAACCAGTACTTTCTGTTGAGAACACACAAGTTGGGCAGTCCGTAGAAAAAAGGGATGTGGTTTTATACTTCTCTTCACCACCCAAAACAGCCATTGCAACACCAGGCTTAGCCGGGTTCTCGAAATCGGGCCTATAAGTCCTCCCAAGGACTCCATCAACCTTTGAGTTTAGATTAAAGAACCTGAACTGCACCTCTAAGTGAGCAAAGCAGTCGTCTTCAGGTACTTGGTACTTGTGGACTCTGTCATCTTCTTTGGTCACTGGCACCACGGTGACCGAAATTTCTGCTAGTTCCTTCAGGGAGATAATGGCGCTATTCTTGCTAGAAACTCTCTCCACTTTTATCTCGTTTCCTTCGGAGTTCCAGACGGATAGAGGGCCCTCTGGAATGGCCAAATCCTGGCCATTGTAAGTGAATTTCAGATGATCAACTGCACTGTCCCATATTGCTGCCTTCGTGGCCTCAATAGAGAATGAGTATGATTTGAATAGGATTCCCAAGGCTTGAATCCAGGTAAAGTCCCTGGTTCGGCCTGCTGGGCGATGGCCAATGAAACGGCCATTGATTTGGATCTTGGGGTCGGAGACTAGGCTGAAATGCTCATTGCTCTTGCCATGGAAGTAGAAGACAATGCCGTCACCACCAATGAAACGGGGATCGTAGCAAGCTGATCCAGGGCTGTCGCAGTTTGCTTTCCGGTCTACAATGATTTGAAAAAAAAAAAAAAAAAACCTCCATAAGTTATTTTGTTTTTGTAAAGCATATGCAATTAATGTTATCAAGTTTTAATTTGATTTTGAAGCAGATTATTTCAAATGCGTTTATTGATTGTATATATAAACTTGTTTCAAGGAAATCGATAAAAGAATGACATGGGTTGTGTTATCTTACGCTTGCACTGAGCCTTGCAAACGGGTGAGTAACAATTGACGTAGCAAACTTTAGCTTTCGGGTCACTGGAGTAAGTGTAAGGGCACTCATCTGGGCACACTATACCCCCATGGCATCGGGTTGTGTTGCTGCAGTAGACTGTAGAGGCAGCTGCTTTCACCTGCACAACACCTGAAACCAACACTAATCCAATGATTACTAAGCAACTTCTTCGTAGCATCTCCATTCTTGAATGGTACAAAGAAAGGAAGAAAACAAGACTAAGTGATGCTAGAACTCAGCTTCTCCTGTGCCATTTATAGAATTTGTCAAGGGGGATTTTTTCATACAATAATCTAATTTTCGTGGGTTGTGATCTACTTGATCTCAAAGTTGAAGCATAAAGATGGGCTTAGTTGGCTCTTTCCAGAGTGCTTAATGGTGACACAAACAACACATGCCATAATTCTTTTATTCAGAAGGGTAGATTGAGGCTACTCATAGGCGATTATTGGAGCCTTTCAGTAGCAAAATTTGCCGTCCTCAAGAATTGTTGGCAGAAGATTAGGAGATCGAATTTTTTTATATGTAAAAGTAGCAAGAATAAAGGTAACAACTGCAATTTTCATTGCATTTGTTGCCAATCTAATAAGGGATCTAGGAATCTTGCTTTGTTCTGGGAACGAGGGAGAGAATTGCCAGCTTTCCTTCTTCTTTTTTTTTTAATTAGATGCATTTATAAGCCTGTTTACCTGCACTACAACTTGGTTTTACAATCTAGTAGGTACAATCTTAGTTTTACAAACTTTGTTCACATATCCTCTAAAAAAAATGAAAGAATGAAAAAAAAAAACAATGCAATACATAAAGATCAAATGCATTGTAATAAGAGAGGAATGCACCAACACGTCACCTATTTCCTTCGAGTGGGCTAAAGTTTTCTTATTAATATTAAGTCTATAAATTTTTTTATGAAAAAAAATCTATATATATTCATGAAATGTGCAAGGTAAACAATGTGTATACTTATTTTATAATTTAAAATTTAGAAGGAAAGACATAGGAATAATGGAAAATTTTAATTTGGTAATTTGAGATTTAGGTGATTATATTTAACAATAAAATAATAAAAAGATAATAAAGAGAGAAGTTCTATTCGGCCCTATTTTTTATCTCACTGGATTTCACTCTAAATTTAGTAAGGATATAATAGCCATCTTATAAAATTTTATCTTTATAATAAATTACATTTATCCTCAACATTAATTTAAAATATATTTTATACATATTTCAATATTCTAATAAACTAAATCAGTTATTATATTTTAATTTTGTCTATTTTTTTCATACTGTTGCAATTCTTAAAGATTACATTATATAATCAATAATTTAAAACTCTTCTATGATTTTAATATTAATCAATTATATTTTGTTTTTATTATTTAATTTTTCATATTTACACTTCACACAAACTAAGATTTGCTTAATTTTCATATTGAAGAGAAGAAAATTTTCTCAATTAGATATGATGAATTTATACAAATGAATTACTTTGGCATTGTATACAAACTTTAAGTAATTGTTTCGGCTACAAAGATTGAATTTGAACCTTTAATATTGTTAGTCTCAATGAATACTTGAGTGTTGGTACCCAGATTATGAACGAAAAGATTAAATGAAACAGTGAAATTATTGATATTTCATTAATTTTGTCCAATTTCAACATGAACACAAACCAACTCCAACTAATATGTCAAGAAAATGATTGTATAAGCCTACAAAGATTCTTCGCCTAAATCTTCAAAAACACAAAACCAAAATTGAAAAAAAAAAGACTTTAATTATATAAGGAAAATGGAGTGAAATAGGAAACAGTAGTTGTAGAGGAAGAAGATAAATGGAGTTAGCAAAGAGAAAGAAAAGATAAAAGATAAATAGGAAAAAGGTTAGAGTACATAAAATTATACGAGGTGAGGATTTTTTTAAGTGTATCAAGTCAATCATTACACATCCTTATTTAAAATTTTTTATTACTATTTTATCCTTAATTAAAATAAAGATGAGGTTTCATGAGATGAAAAGTAAGAGCTAAATAGATCTACTCTAATAAGGATTATACAAAAAAAAAAAATTCCTTTTGAACGTGGAATAAGATGTACCATGAATCTTTTCCATGTAAACCTTTTGTTTTTCTAAAGTTTGGATAAAGCCATGTGTAAGAAACCTGGTTTTGAAGTAAGGATATATGTGTTATAATTTGAACTTTTTATATGAAATTGAGATTTCTTCAAAACTCGGTTAGGCTCCCCAGCCACTACTTAATTCCGCCACCGGAATGCACATTAACTATATAAGAATTCGAATATGTAATAATATTATTATTCATTCAAAAATCATAAAAAATGCTCAAAATCATTAATCATATAAATCTTATAGCGCATTTTTTTGGGCATCTTTTTAGGTCAAAAGAGCTTTTTTAATGCCAAAAGTTCTTTTAAAATTTTTTTATATCGTTTGACTATTAACTGAGAAAAACTTATTAATGATTAAAAAAACTGTTTTACGTCTACTAGAAAAAGCTCAAAATTGAGGCTTTTGAGAAAAGCTCTTTTTGAGCGTTTTTTAAAGTTTTGTAATATCAAAGATATCATTATCAAGTTTTAAATATTTTACCTTATTCTTTTCATATAACAAAATTCTATTTTAGGAATTTAATCATAATAAGTACTTTTATATTTATCTCATAAAAAAATCAAAAACTTTTTAATAAAAGCTATACTTTTAAAAGCTCTACTCCAAAAAGATCTACTTCAATAAGCTCTATATGCAGAAGTCAAAACAAACTGGTCCTTGGTACATAAACTAATGTCTCACAAAACACAACGAGCAAATACAAAAATAAAACAAAATTATCAGTTTAGTAAATGAAAATGAATAACGTAATTGTAAAAGAACATTATCATATCAATTTAGAAATAAAAGTTTGTAGAGTGAATTAATTTATAGGATGGCATTAAAGTGTGCCTAAGTTCTTTTACATGTTAATACTTGAAAATTTATGTAGTTTCATTGTAAATTAATTTACTATCATAATTTATAATTAAAAATCGAGAATAAGCAATAATTTATTAATATTATACTATCTTTGAAAAAAACTATACAATCTTCGAGATGTTAAGGCTATCATCAACAATCTAATGCTAAGCTGGATAACCATAGCGGTAAAAATTTGAAACACGACACGCGAACACAACATAAATACGACACGAACACGATACACGATTAATAAATAGGTCGAATTCGTGTTGAGGGTGTTCAACACGCCAACCTGTTTAATGATATAAATAGTTAAATATATTTTGTCTATCCTTAATATGTAAACTCATTTAATGATATAAATTGTTACCTACTTACAACATATATATTATAAAACTGAAACTTTTATATTATAAAATAAATTAATTTATAAAATAATAAATTATGATGATTTTAATAATATTTTATACTAACAATGGTTTATATTCTAAAAATAATTTTAATTGATATAATTATATAGAATATAATATATTATGCATAACTAGGTTAAACAATTAAGTAAATTATGTGAATTAAATATGACATGGTTACAACACGTGGGTAACACGTTTAATAACCGTGTTAGATCTGTGTTTCATGTTTTGACACGAATAATTAAATAGATCGACAAACACGACACGAATTCCCATTCGTAGATAACCACAAAGTCAAACAATTAAAAGACCTAAGCGCAAAGTCAACAAAATTTTTAATTGGCTTACTTTGAAATAGAATGTCATTAAATGCACCACAATACACTGCACAAAGATGAGGGCCCTTAGAAATTAGTGTGGCGCATCTAACAACAAGCTGGGTTATGGTCCGGCTCTCGGCCTACAAATAAAAGCCCAAATCCACACAAAAGTTCCCTCCAATCCAGTTTCTAATTCAGTGCATCAACTGGCTTCCACACCTTTCGAGGTCACACCAGAGAAAAACCCTAAATCTCACACGAGCGCTTCTAACTTTAAACATTTTCCATCTCCAACCCGCAAGGTGAGTCAACCCTTCTATTTCAGCTCCATGTTCAATAACTTCATTTCATTTTCTGATGCAATCTTGAATCAAATTTTACGTGTGACTTGGCTGACAACAGCTTCAATTCCTAGTTACTGGTTTGTTGAAAACTCTGTGTGTATTTTTTAGATTGACTCGTAAATTTGAATGAGAAGGGAAAATGGGTTTTGTTTAAAATGAGTAATTTTATTTTTTATTTTTTTTGTGGTGAAGATGGTTTGCGTTGTGAAGGATATGTATAGCTTTTTTATGGTTTTTTGAGAATGAATATGCATTTGGAACTGTTTCGTTTTTATGTGATGTTGGGTGGTACTGGAAGGGAAATGTGTAGTTTGTTTTTGGCGGGTTTGAAAGATTGGTGGTTATAAGAAGAGTTTTGAGAATTTTTTGATTGGAGATTAGGTGTTTGCAGTAATGGAGACCCCGGTGTCTGATGGGTCAGTTTCGAAGAGGACGTTGAGAAAGAAAGTGGGTCCGAGAAATTATGATGAGAATTTGATGGATGAGTTGATAGAGAAGCATTTAGGTGGTATGTCGAAGAAAAAAAATAGAACTAAGGAGGATTTGGAGAAAGAGACCGAGACTGAAGCTATGATAGCGTTTTCTGTGGGGTTTCCAATTGATGCTTTGCTTGAAGAGGAGATTTTAGCAGGAGTGGTGAGGGTTTTGGGTGGGAAAGAGCAGAACGATTATATTGTTGTGAGAAATCATATTCTTGCGAGGTGGAGAAGTAATGTGAGGATGTGGCTAACAAAAGGTCAGATTAAAGAAACTGTGAGTAATGAGTATGAACATTTGATAAGCTCAGCGTATGATTTTCTTTCATATAATGGGTATATCAATTTCGGGGTTTTGCCGGGGTATATGCCAGAGGAGGCAAATGAAGGCTCTGTGATAATTGTTGGTGCAGGTCTTGCTGGGTTAGCAGCGGCTAGGCAGCTTATGTCATTTGGTTTCAAGGTTGTTGTTTTAGAAGGTAGGAGTCGGCCTGGGGGGAGAGTTTATACTCAGAAGATGGGCAAGAAAGGTAATTATGCAGCTGTGGATCTTGGTGGCAGTGTTATAACTGGAATTCATGCCAATCCCCTTGGGGTTTTAGCCAGGCAACTTTCCATTCCACTTCATAAAGTCAGAGATAAGTGCCCTTTGTACAAACCAGATGGGGCACCTGTTGATGAGGAAACTGATCTTAAGATTGAATTTATCTTTAACAAATTGCTTGACAAAGTCATGGAACTAAGACAAATAATGGGTGGAATTGCGAATGATGTTTCTTTGGGTTCTGTTTTGGAGACACTCAGGCAACTCTATGCTGTGGCTAGAAGTCCGGAGGAAAGGAAACTTCTTGACTGGCATCTTGCTAACTTGGAATATGCAAATGCCGGATGTCTTTCAGATCTGTCAGCTGCCTACTGGGATCAGGATGACCCCTATGAAATGGGTGGGGATCACTGTTTTCTTGCTGGAGGGAATTGGAGATTGATAAAAGCATTGTGTGAAGGGGTTCCCATTTTCTATGAGAAGACTGTCGATACCATAAGATATGGAAATGAAGGAGTTGAGGTGATTGCTGGTGACCAAGTGTTTCAAGCAGATGTAGTACTATGCACTGTGCCTCTTGGGGTTCTGAAGAAAAAAACAATCAAGTTTGAACCTGAGTTACCTCATAGAAAGCTTGCGGCAATTGAGAGATTGGGTTTTGGGCTCCTGAATAAAGTTGCCATGGTTTTCCCACATGTGTTTTGGGGAGAAGAGCTGGATACATTTGGATGTCTCAATGAACATAGTGATAAACGTGGAGAATTCTTTTTGTTCTATAGTTACCACACTGTTTCTGGGGGTCCAGTATTAATTGCACTGGTGGCTGGTGAAGCTGCTCGAAATTTTGAATGCACAGATCCATCCACTTTGCTCCATCGTGTTCTAAGTGTCCTTAAAGGTACTATGTATTGAAGAACTGGTGATAATGGACTTTGCAGTTATTCTTGCACTCTTATACCTTAAGATTTCTTCGTCTTTCTTCAGAAAGCTTCATTGGTTCTAGGTTCTGATTCTATTAGTTGTCTCTCTTTTTTGCAGGTATATATAATCCAAAGGGCATCGAGGTGCCCAATCCCATACAAACAATCTGTACAAGATGGGGAAATGACCCCTTTGCCTATGGTTCATACTCACATATTAGGGTACGCTCATCTGGTAGTGATTATGATATACTTGCAGAAAGTGTGGGAAGCCGGCTGTTCTTTGCTGGCGAGGCCACAACTAGGCAATATCCAGCCACCATGCATGGAGCGTATTTGAGTGGCCTAAGAGAAGCTTCACGCATTCTCCGAACCACAAGATGTCAAAAGAATATTTCAAGGAGATCTTCTCAGAGGAATGCTGGATCAAGCAACGATATACTGGTAGATCTATTTAGGAGACCTGATTTAGCATTTGGAAATCTTATGTTCGTTTTCAATCCATTAACAGAAGACCCAAAATCAATGGGGCTTATGAGAGTTACATTTGACAATGGGAAAGACGATTCAAGAAAGGGTGTAGAAAACAACTGCTTGCAGCTCTACACGGTTTTAACTCGTGAGCAGGCACATGAGCTGCAACAGGTGACTGGCGGGAATGAAAGTAAATTGTCCCACTTGATTAAAAGTCTTGGGTTGAATCTAATGGGATCTAGTGCCCTTGGGAGCACATCCAGTTCTTTAATTGCTAATATTGCCAATGCGCGTAAAGGCAGGGGTCGGAACCGAATTTCTTCTGGACAACAACTTGCCATGTAGACATGCTTTTAGTTAATTCACGTGCTTCTTAGCTCTAATATGGAGTCTAATGATGTATACACGGGCTCCATGAAAAAGATACCAAAAGGTAGTGTGCCTTTCCCTTCTCAGGTGCAAATTTTTTTTGTATATAATTGATACAATTAGGTTATTCATTAACTTCAAGAGAGAAAAGTTTCTTGGAGTTTCGACTGGGAAAGCTCATTTGATGTTGTTGTAGAGGATTTTAGGTTTTGACGGTAATGAACTTGGTGGTAGTCGGTCCATAATCTAGCTGTGTAGTCAATGACTGTAGCAATAGACCTCATTGTAAGAAATGTATTCTATTCTCGGGGGCCTTTTACCTCCATTAATGCATCTTAGAACTTTTTATATGCTTGTACAACTCTTTTTTATTATTATTATTATTAAATTGTGCATTCTTTCCGTTGCTTTCCGTGATCTTGAATTGCCTAGAGTTCACAACTGAAACGTATAAAAGCTCCAGGATACGTAAGTTGGTCTAACTAACCTCTCAACATCGCTAACCAATGGAGGGCAAGAATTATGAGTTAGCCACACCCAAATTATAATCGGGCCACCAGGGTTAGTCCCAGGTCGGATTATTCTAACCAACTCATCAAGCCAAACAGTCATATAAATGTGTACTAATTCTGATTCTAATGCAGATTATGAGTAAAGTAAAGGCAAGAGAAATGAAGACTTAAAAACATATATAAGATAATTATGAAAACCAACCATGGTAAAGTTACTGTAAACTGATGTAGGCTTAAGAGCAGGTACCCAGCATGGAGGAAACATCTATTTGTCCATGTGGTTATTGAGATGATCTGGATATGAAGTCTGAAGTTTCAGATCTTATTACAAGCAGTCTAACAGAAGAGCAAATTTCCCTTCTGGGCAATTACTTTGTGAAACAATGGTGCAGAAATGATGATTGGAAGGACCTAAGGTCCGCATTTCTGCATGAAATCAGCACGGATGCGGCAGTTGCAGCCCTTAAACGGCACTCGAGATTGAGGCACCCAACACAAACGCAGGAGGTGCAGCCTTCACGCGTTGGAAACCGAGGACACTTCTTCGACATGACAGATTATCCTGAGATAAAAATACTAAAAAGAAAAAAGTTGCTTTTCATTAGCAAAGACGGATTGATCTCAAAAGGTCTAACAGGACATGAAATGGTGTAACTTGTCCCTCAGCCTAGACACGGTCACTCCAGGTTATATTTAGGACACATGTTGAAAGAGGGTTACACTTTCTTACTGGCCACTACAGCCTTCAATGCTGGTCAAACAGGAACAGTATCGAAGGCTGCACTAGCCAATAAGATAGTTGATCTCTTGAAAGATTATCAATCTAGAATAAAATACAAGTAAAATGCAAAATGCAAGTAATAAATCATAAGTACACTGCTTAAATACATAATTTGGTCTTATTGAAAGTGTTTACATAGCTATTTCTATTATTGGATGAATATATAAAAAAAAAAAAAAAACTTGGATAAAAATATATTGAAGTACTGTAAAATAATTACATACAAATAATTTTCTAAAATTATTTTCTTGAAAGCTGAAAAAAAATGTTAGATGGTGATTTGTCATAAAAATGATTTCTACACCACCCTTGATTGTCCACGTAGATATATAAAATATGTAGATTAATTTGTAAGAATTGCCCCATAGAGTAATTAAACTAATACGTACGTAGCATATATCAAACTGATCTAGAATCTCAATTTAACCCTTTAACGAAAAATTGTATAAAACTATTTAGTAGAGAATGTGTACTAATAATTACGAGAAAAGGATGTTTTGATCTTAAACAAGTAGGGGATACTAGGAGAAACTTTTACTTGTCATATGATACGCCAACCTCATAGCCTGTCATAACTAAACTCATAATTATAATTAAAAACTAAATAATATAATTAAAAATTCTTCAAATTTACAGATCTGCACCCTTCTTTCTCTAAATTAACTTAATTTTTAAAATCTTTTTCATGTCTATTATTACTTGGTTGTTCGTTCTTCTGTTAATTTTAGTGGAAAAATAATCCTATACTATATAGAGAACTACTTACGCTTTTAACTTAATAATCATAAAGCAGTTGTAATATTTCTAGGATTCCTTGCACTATTTACAGCGATGTTCTTCGCTTTTTATTCATATACTATACTTTTCTTTTTCCCTCTTCATGGATCCTGAGCAGAGTTGTAAAAAAAGAAGAGGAGCAAGAGAGACAAGACGTGTTAATTACGGTAATTTTCCTCCTAGTTTTCCTGGTTGGGATAATACTTGCTTTAAATCCGTCTCCGGATACGGATGCGTCCTCATCCTCAGTTACAGGTGAACTCATTAACGGTCAATCAATTTCTTGTTTCCGTTTCTGACTCTCACCTAATAACAGGTAATTGGGATGTTATTTTGTCGGTAAAATGTCCGGATAACCCATATTACCGTGATTATCAGTTATCGTATAATCAGTTTGATGTCCTTCTATCCAAGGAGAAAGAGATTATAGTGGTTGAAGCCATCGATGGAAAAGGAAGAAACATTGGTGAATGCATCTCTATGTGCCTCGTCAACAAACGTTTCTAATGGGTTGCATTACAATTCAAGATGAGTTTACTAGAAGGGGAGTTGTAAATTTTAACGTGATGGTGAGAGCTGTATAATGTACAAGCCAGAGTCCAAGTAGATCAGGTTCAGGACGGATATAACATGAAGTTACAGCTTCATGTGATTTGGAAGTCGAATTTTTATCGATGCCATCGAGTACCATCGTTGGAAAAATGGTGCAATGCCCCTTGCCTTGCAAAGTCCGAGCCAAGGAAATATAATTGGTGCAAGCTGAATTATTCCTCTGTTCATTATTTTTTTTTTTTTAAATTTGTTTGATGATTTTCAATAACAATAATCTCCATTACCTTATTGTTATGAATGGTCTAAGTACTGTGTTCAAAATCCAAACAATAGATGGTATCCCTTCATTGTCATTAAGCTCATGGTTGCTCCAATCATTTCTTAATTTGTTATTTTCAATCACAAGTTGCATTAGGTAACTGTTATGAAAGGACGGAGCTAGCGCAGGACTAGAAGGGGCAACTGCCCCTGCTGAGTCTAATCAATTCTTTGGCTTTTTCTTGTAATCATATATCCACAGTTTTCTGCACATATGCTATGTAATTTCTTTTTCTTAAACAAAACTTTTATATTCTTTCCATTCATTATTTTGTTTTGTCATCTATTTTCTTTATGCTAGCAACTTTTTTCTATGTTAGTATGAAGAAATTTTACTTAATTAGATTATTAATTATTCTACTTTATCATTTCTCTTAAAGCATAAATTTGAAATAGCTATTATAAATATACCCTTTAAATAATGCTAAAAAAACATATCATGAGCTTTCTTTAAAGCATTATATTACATAGAAACTTGAATTATCAGATAAAGGTCCGCATAATGATGAGTCTAATATGATCCGAATTGCCAAGAGTGTTACGAGGCCAAGATGATTCAAACTTGACTGCTTTAGTTCAGTTATCAAATTAAATAATTATTTAATAAAAAAAATTTCGGACTAGCGCTAACACTAATATTTAGTTTAACCATTATATTTACTACTTTGTTCATGTTAAATTATCTCTTCTTTTTATTATTCAGTCTTGTCCCCTCTAAACACATTTTCTGGCTCCGTCATGAAGGTTTAAGTTGGATTAAGATATCTTGTAATGATTCTACTCAATCCCCACTTATTATTTCAACGACAAGTAACTTTTCATCCCGAATTAAAGCAACTGGTCTAGTCTTTAATAATAAAACGATAAATGCAACTACCGTTAAATTGACTTATTAGCAGGTTAATAGATCACTTCGGAATAGCATATACATCACACATCACTGCTACGTCTATAAGATGTTGAACAACAAAGTATGATTTTGGAAATGAATCCTAATTTTAGGATGAAGGATCCGTTTGATCCAGTCCTATAGTGTCCGGAAGTAAAATCTGAAGCTTCAGATCACAGACAGTCTAACAGAAACGCAAATTTCAATTGCTTTGTGAAGCAGCAGAGTAGAAAACCTTGTACAACTCTTCTTCTCAAAACAGTATATTTTTCCATTGCTTTTCATGATACTTGAATTGCCCGAAGTTCGCAACTGAAAAGTAAAATAAAGATAATAGCTCCAGAATATGTAAGTTGGTCTAACCAACCTTTCAACATCGCAAACTAAAAGAACAAATCCGGGTCGGATTAACTAACCCAGCAAGCCAAAACCATCCTGTAAATGAATACTAAATGTGACTCTAATGCATTTTAAGCTAAATTTGAGGGAAGACACACGATGACTTAAAAACATATATAAAAGTAATTATGAAAACCAACAACGGAAATTAAAGTTACTGTAAACTGAGGTAGGCTAAAAAGAGCAGTTGCCCATCATGGAGAAAACAACTATAATTTGTCCGTTTGGTTATTCTGCAGATGATCTGGAAATAAAGGCTGAAGTTTCAGCTCTTATTACAAGCAGTCTTAACAGAAAACCAAATTTCCCTTTCTTCTGCGCAGTTGCTCTGTGAAGTAATGGAGCAGAAATCCTAACTTAGGAGGACCTATTAAGGATCCGCATTCTGCATGAAATCCGCGCAGACGCGGCAGTTGCAGTCCTTAAACCGGCACTTGAAGCACCCAACACAGACACAGGATGTGCAGCCTTCACAGGTTGGAAACCGGGGACAACCCCTGCTGTTTTTGCGACTCCCTCTCTCTTCTTCAACATCACAGGTTATCCTGAAATTAAAACATCATTAAAAGAAAAAAAAAAAGTTGCCTTTCACTAGCAAAAGGTGGATTGATCTCAAAAGGTCCAACTTGACATGAAATTGTTCAATATGTCCCAGCCTGGAATAGATGATTTCACATGTTTAAAGAGGGTAAATAAAAGTTAAAAAGAACATGAAAGTAATATTAGTTACAACATGCTTGAAGTACATAATTAATTTGATATTTTTAAAAGTGTTTTAGCATTTATTTCTATTATATTATTTGGATGAAAATATAAAATAATTTTATATCCACGTACAAAAAGAAGAGTTTTTATAATAATGTAAAATAATTACTTATAAATAATTTTGTAATAAAAGTTTTAAGCAGAAAAAAAAAGAAAGATTAGATATTTGTTTCTTCATAAAATTAAGTTTTCTACAAAACCACTACTCTTAATTGTCCAGGCAGATATACAAAAGTAGGTTGTTAATTTTGTAACAATTCTGCATAAATAGAATAATTAAACTACCACATAATTAACATAAAAATCACTTAAATAAACCTGTTTTAGTATAGAAGAAAAATGTGTGGTAATATTTAAGTGAAAATTAATTAAGGAAGTTTTGATCTTAAATGAAAGAAATTAATTAACTTACTTATCATATGGCCTATCGACACATTTCCACCTTCGAGCAGCCAAAGCATCATGGTAAATCCTGCATTCCTCCTTGGTACGAAGGCGGAACCTGCGCTCCTTCTTGCACCTTGAGCAGCAAATGAACTCATCGCGATGGAAGGTTCGCTTCCCACGGCCGCTGATTGAGTCCTCATTTGTTGCATGCTTGTAGTACTTGAGCAGAACCGTCTTGTACAATGGTACTTTCTCCTCATTGATCCACACCCAAATATGGTACGTCCATTTCCTGTTTCCTTCCTTTCCAGCGTGCCTCTCAAAGTCATATGGGGTCATTCTTTCTAATTAATGTCACACCACAACATTCATTCACTCGTCAGAATTAAATAGGCATCAGTGAGCTCCATTTATATATCAGCGTTTTATACATATGTTCTAAATCTTGAGGCATTAGATATATTATATAGTTGTTTTAATTTCATGTTGCTTCATGCATGTGATATGCTAATTTTATATCAATAGCTAGGATTAGATGCATGCATCAAATTCTTGATCCTAATGGCATATATAAGAAAGTGATTTGAACGATGTAGAAGCTAGCTTTATTTGTATGATAGTCATTAGTTTATCTGCTTTATGCTAGCTCTTCTTAAATTTAATTCATGGAAGAAAGGGGCTAAACTGGAACTTAAAGCAACACAACTAAAATGTTACAAGTAGCTAGTTAGATCTTACTGTTGATCATCTATAAATGTTGCATACAATTTGATGCACTAACTGGAGTTTTTTCGTATTAAAGAAACAATTACTAACGAAACTTATCGCACCCTTGTAGAAAGTTAACTAGAAAATCAGGCTTCAGCATACAAGTTGATTCATTGGACAACATGCATCTAATTATAACTTGAAGGATTCTAAGTTAAAGAAGCAAGTAAAGATAGCCAATTTTTTATAACAGTTTTGTGAGATTTTCATTACACAACTGATATTATGTTTTGTATTAGGAGAGAGTATGTCACCGAAACAACAATATGCATGCATGTATAGTCAACAGAAACAGTATGGGCACAGATTTAGATTGCATTAATTAAAAAACAAAGAAAAAGATGAAAAACTAATGCCAGATAACTTGAACAAAGTATCATTTATTAGCAATAAAGCCATGAAAATTTTTAAGTAATATTAGAATACAAAAGCAATTGATATTAGAGAGAGAGAGAGAGAGAGAGAGAGAGAGAGATTTACGACCTAAGCGGTTCCCGGGGCCTTCACAGTCAATAATGAATTGGCCATTGGCATAAACCTTTAGTCTCCCCGTGCTATCACCATATCTTTTACTGGTGCAGCCGCAGTTAACCTCGATATAGTCGGGTCCTCTCCTCAGACCCCTGATGTTGTTCAACTCTTCTTCGTTAAACATTGATGAAAGAGTCTCCGACGATCCACTCAGCACAAATCTCCTTTCACCTTTCTAAGTATCTGTGACAAGCAAACAGTACAAAAAAACAAGAAAAATCGTCAAGATTGGTCGAGGAGAAGATCGATACTCAACAATCGAGCAAACCCCTTTAAGGGTTTTGTGTAAATTGGTCTTGTAACACAAAGATATATGACAACCGGGAATCCTCTAGGACAACGTTTTGTATGTCGTCTCAGTGTCTTGGGACATCCAATCTGGGTACATAAATAGAAACCGAAACACAGTCTTCAATAAGACATGTCAACAAGCATGCAGTGGTATCCAAAACGTGGATAGAGAATGAGAGAGATGTGTGACCAAAACAATATGGACAAATGTCTAGCCCTAAGTGTTTGATTGCAAAGAAACGGGCATGAAGTTGCCTTAAATGGACCGATTTGGGATTGTTTAGAGAGAAACCCTTTATGAGAAACAGCTAATGAAAATTAGTCTTCACAATTGATTTGACTTCTACTTATATATAATGTTTCTACACTTTTTTTTTTTTTTGTTTTTTTGCACCTTCTAATGTTTGCCGTTTAGTCTTAATCTATTTCCCATAAGATTTCCTCTTCGCTAATGTGAGATATAGTGTGTGAAAGATGTAGAGTATCCCAAGATGTCGTTCAAGATTTTACTGCAATCTCTACATCTTCTCTCTTTTGTCTTTCATTTATATGCAGCATTTGTTTAACTCGAACATTTAGCACTATTAAACTCTCTATATAATATAATGAAGAATCAAATATATATATATATATATATATATATATATATATATATATATATTTATATTTGAAAAAGAAAAATAGACAAGAAAATCTTTATATACTCATGATAATGTCTTAAAATTTAGATAAAAAGTCATGAAAAAATACGAGAGTTTTAAATAAGAGATTTGATACGAACAACATACACAAACATATATAGGCATCTTTGTTTAATCATCATTTATAAAGTTCTAAACAATATTTCTGTATAACCCTCTACACATTGCAATATATTAGAAGGAAAGAAAAGACACCTCCAAACATTATCAGGCTATCAGCAATCCACATATATCAGCAAACTATATAAAGTCCAGAGTAATCAAACAGAATCATGTGATACAATAGTACATACTGATCACCTCTAAGGATTGACGACAGGGTAAATGGGTGTAAACATATATAAAATTTATGAACATATGCATGTTTTTTATCATAATCTTTAATGTTCTTAAAACTAACCCTTGTATAAATGAACTACTAAAATTGTATGATTTTTCACTCTTTCATCTAGGGTTGGTGTGATCAGATTCTTGCAAACCTCGAAGTATGAATAAAGAAATAGGATTCCGATAAATAGAACAAGTAATGAATTCTTACCTAACAAGCAATCTTAATAGCTTAAAACAATTTTCTTTTAATTGGCATGGATACGATACTAATTACTCAGTCCTCAACACGAAATTCAAATACTTAAAAGATTAAATGAATCAAAACAATGTTGATTGGTTGTCACAATTAGTTTAAATGTAATACCTGTTATTATTCATAAATAAGAATCATGTGATAGTGATCAACCATGACTTCATCGGTTATAATTGTTTTTTAGTCCATATATGATATTTTCTTAGCATCATATATGTGGCTGAGAATTTTTTACTATTATTCAAAATGAACTTCGTACATATAAAGCTTGTAAGAGTTTAAAATACTCATAAACGACTTCTAAAAAATATTGAATGAATCTGAATGAGGAAAAAAAAAAGGAAAAAAGAAACCCAAATATTCATATTTTGCTTGAATAAATCAATGGTAATAAACTACATAATGAGTATACCTGCAGTTTTCTGTATATATCCAGCACTAAAATTTAAAATTTTGATTTCCATAATTATATACACATTTAACGCTTAACTCTGTAAATAAGGGAAAACTCACTAAAGTTCCTTACCTTTGACATTGAAACCCAAGAGTCCCATAACAATAAAAATAAACATAAAGGTCCTTAACCTTGACAATAAATAGTGTTTATTTAATTCATGAATGGTGGCTAAAATCTATCAAACTTTATAATTGAAACTAGATAGATTTCTTACCAATCAAACGAAACTTTCATAAATCTGAATCATCTTCTTGGAATTGATTGGAACATGAGAATATTTGACAAACTTTAAACATAGACTCTAATAACAAAATTTAATGTATCTACAATATAGTGCTTATATATGTATGTACGAGTGTGTGTGTGCGTGCGCACGTGCAAAATAGCATGCATTTATTAAAGTAGTGTTCAACCTTCAGCTATATTGTTCATTAGATATAGATAAAATATGAGTAGAATTCAAGAAAAATTTACCTCTAATCATTATAGCAAAATCAAGTTTGGTTGAGAAGGTGCTCTTTGGATTCTTCAAAATGAACCCTTATATCAACAAAACTATTCTGAAATTTTATGATTTTTCACTCTAGTACCATTAGGTTCTTCTAAACCTTAATGCATAAAGAGAAAAGAACTAAGTTTTTCAAAAATAGAATGTAGTATTAATTTCTTGCCTAACAAGTGAATTTTAATAGGTCAACGCAATCTCCTTTAAAATTGGTCTGGATTCGACAGTAATTACTGAATCCTCAGCATGAAATTCAAATATTTTAAAGTTAAATGAATAAGAGAAGAGTGTTATCAGAGTGCATTGCAATGAAATTATATGTAATGCATGTTGGAGTTACATTTGCTAAAATAATTATTCATTGATGAGGAACACGTGACCTCGGGACTGGATATAATATCATTGGTTACATATTTTTGTTTGCATATATAGTGTTCTTTCTTCTTACATTGTGGTTGAGTATATATTATGATAGTTCAAAATAAATTTCATCGCAATATAACTGAAAAAGTTTAAGATAGTAATAAATGACTTCTCAGAAATTAAATAGAATCTATCAATGAAGGAAAACAAAAAAAAAGAGCTTAATTAACAATATTTCACTTGAATTAATCAATCAAAATGAGTTTATTCTTATCAGTACTTTCTTAATAAATCCATTATTAAAATTTAAAATTTAGAGTTTATTAATATTATGGACCAATAATGCTCCAAGATTCTCAAAAGCATGAGAAAATTTCTTTGAGGTTCCTTATAAAAGTCCTTGTAATTGTAAAAATCAAGACAAAAGGTCCCTTTCATTTTATTAAAGACTTTAAATACTAAAAGAATAATACTATATACTCTTATAAACTTTTTTCATAAAAATTGATGTACGTAATAAAAAATGATTGGAATGGTAAATTTTAAATGTTAATAATATTAATTAATTAAGGTTCATAATGTGACAATTATGTAATAATATCGTGAATTTGGAAGTATATCACCACTAATATTAAAATACATTACATGAAGACAGAAAATCTTAAAATATATTTGATGTACTTTTAATCTATCTATTCCCGTATCATATGATATAAAATATTTAATAATACAAAACAATGTAATATATAATTAAATATAGTTTGTAATATGAAGAATTATTGTAATGATTTTTGAAATAATATAAATGATTTTTGTGTATTTGAGGTAAAATTATGAGATCTCAATATACTTTTCTAAAAGACATTTTCTTGGTTTATCTTTTGAGTTTTATAGGAAAAAAAGATTGGGTTTATTTATAGCTTGGTGTGATTTGATTTAAAAGAAAAAAAAAAGAAAATTTTAAATTAACAAGAAGCTTTATATTTATTCAAGATTCTCATCAACAGCATGTCTGACCCACATAAAAATTAATTTAGAACAAATTGATTGGTGATTCACTGTGTTAAGCTATGAATGACATATTTATTTGCTTAAGTAATTTTATCAAATTGTTTTCAATTATTATTAAGACCATATAATGCTCAAGCAAATTATAACCTTCCCCGCAAATATATATGCAAATATGTTTATGGGATATTAATTTAATCTCCTAAAATAATTAGTCAAAAGGACTCAACATCATGTTCAATTAGAAACTAACAATGAAGTGCAAAATTTTACCAGTCAATTATCAAAATTAACCGTTAAAAGGTAAGATTGTCAATCTCTATTTTTCTTTTTTATTTTCTTTTCTCCCTCTTTTTTTTTAATTCATAATTTAAAAAAACCAATAATAAAATATAAGAAACAATGCTAATAAAAGACTAAAGCAGCCTTACCTCTTCTTTATGCTACTACGTATGGCCTGAATAACCCTAGAGAAGATGCATAGAATTAAATCTTTTTTATTCATTTTTTTCAATTATTTTTTTAGTTGTTTTAATCATGTGAAAATATGAAACAAAATCAAAATTATAATATGATTTAAAAAATAATAATAATTTTAATAATTTTAGATGCTATAATTATAAGACATTGAATCTATAATTTTTTTTCTGTTGAGTTCAAGATTTATAAAAAGCTACTAGTTTTGATCGAGTGTTAGAAATAACTATTTAGAAGAACCATTAATATGCGATATGATTTTTAAATTTTTTATAAAAAGAAACCTAGATGTATAATTATGATATTTAAATTTTTTACAAACAGAATCATTAATATAAGATTATAACATTTTAAATTTTTTTAAGAGCCAATTATCTTTGAAATTGCCATCTTCGTCATTTTTGTTATTTTGGCTTACCCCTTCATCATCCATTGTTTTTTTCCCTCCTTAAACCTAATGTTCAAATTAAATTCTATATTAAGATAAGGGTAAATTTAGATATTTCAGTTGTAAAAGTTAGTCAAACATTAATTGAGGAAAAAACAATGACACCCTCAAGTAGGGGCGGGAATTTGTGATATGACACGCAAACACGACATAAATACAACACGAACACGATACACGATTAATAAATGGGTCGGATTCATATTGAGGATATTCAATATGTCAACCCGTTTAATGACACGAATAATTAAATATATTTTGTCGTCTATCATTAATATGTAAGCTTATTTAATGATATAAATTGTTACTTACTTACAACATATATATTATAAAACTGAAATTTTTATATTATAAAATAAATTAATTTACAAAATAATAAATTATGATGATTTTAATAATATTTTATACTAACAATGGTTTATATTCTAAAAATAATTTTAATTGATATAATTATATAAATATATAGAATATAATATATTATACATAACTAGATTAAACAATTAAGTAAATTATGTGAATTAAATATGACACGATTATAACATGTGAGTAACACGTTAATAACCGTATCGGATCCGTGTTTCATGTCTTGACACGAATAATTAAATGGGGCGACACGCACGACATGAATTCCCACCTCTTACCCCCAAGTTTGGGTTAAAAAACAATATCCCCTTGTTATTTGAAAAATGATGTTCAGCCCCCACTTTAACACTTCCGTTAAATAAAACTTATTAATGGAAGGTTACTAAAGTATTTTTGCTGTTGAATGTTAAATAAAAAATTTTATTATATTTATCTGACTCAAACCCGTGATCTTTTAGCTAAAATCCAACTTATGAACTATGTGGGCAATGCAATAATTAATAACTTTAAGTTGCAACAAATTTATTTAACATAATATTGAATATAAATCATGAGATTTATAATTTAAAATATAAAAAATATATCATAGAGTTAATCACCTCTTAAATTAAGAATATACAATGTGAATTAAATAATAGTAAAATTATTAATTTAAAAGTTAAAAATATATTGATGATGATAAATAAATAATTATAAATTATAACATATTTTTAACTTTTAAATTAATAATTTTTCTATCATTTATTTATCATCATTAACTTATATTTTTAATTATAAATCTATTTATTATAATTATAAATTATTTATTTATCATCATCAATATATTTTAACTTTTAAATAAACAATTTTTCTATTATTTATTATTATGAACTTATATTTCTAATTATTAATCTATTTATTATAATTATAAATTATTTATTTATTATCATCAATATATTTTTAACTTTTAAATTAATAATTTTACTATTATTTAATTCACATTATTTATTCTTAATTTTAAAGTGACTAACTCTATAACATGTTTCTTATATTTTTAATTGTAAATTTCATGATTTATATTCCATGTTATGTAAATAAATTTATTGCAACTCATTATCATTAAGTCTCACATTGTCTAGGTGGTTCACAAGCTAGTTTTAGCCAAAAGGTCACGGGTTTGAGCTAGATAAATACAATAAAATTTTCTTATTTTGACATTCAACAGTGAAAAAAAACTTTAGTACCCTTACACCGTCAAGTTTTTTTTAATAGAAGTGTTAAAGTAGGGGCTAAACGTCACTTTCTAAACAACGAGGGTGAGATTTTCTTAGCCTAAACCTTGAGGGTGCCACTTAAGGCTATAGTATTTTGAATATAAGTAATGCTACATTTATATCTTATTTATAACCAATATTTCATAAAAATTAATTACATCTTTATAGTATTTTAAATAATTTAATATATATTAATTAATCTTCTTAATTTCATAAATAATTTTATATAATTAAGAAAATTAAAAAATAGTGCTTAATTTTAAAGAATATAATAACAAAAATTTATCAAAAATTGATTAGATAATTCTTTAAATGTGAGTTTATAAATATCTCAGTTAAGTTAATAAATTTTTTTTAAGAAATATTCATATAATAAGATTACAACTAGTGATTAATCTGTTAAATTTATGTTAGTATTAAAGGTAAAATTACGTAGATAAAGATTAATAAAATTTAATATGTTAATTTTAGTTAGTAGGATATGTTTTTAATACTAGAGGTAGAAATATATATATTTTTAAAGTGGAAATAACTCTACCTTATTACTATTGTCGTCATTATTGTTATTGTTATTATTACTCGATAAAGTTTTGGAATATTAAATGGAAGATTATTCGCTTTGTCATGCCATTGAATTGTATTGAAGAAGAGAAACGAGGAGATGTGGGTCTTATCCTGCGCCACCCCCTCTGCGTATCCTGCGCGCCTGCAAAAAGCTTCTAGGTCCACATTGAAGACTGTTTCTGTTTGTTCAAGCTCACTGGTCTCCCTTCCAACTCATGACCAACCCTTCGTTCCAGAGGTGAATCAAAGAAAACCCAAACACTTTGTCATGATTTATAGTGGTTGCTTGCTGAGAAAATGCAGGAAAAAGAAAGAACATTTATTTATTACTTATTAAAATAGCCTTTTGTTTTAATTTTCTTTTGTTAAACTGAAAACCCACTTCATTAGTTGGTAGAATTATCATAAAAAACTAAACTTTGGAATCAGTAATATCGCTGTTTGGTTTCTGAGAGAAATGCAGTATAGTAGCAAATATAAAGAACTTTACTTTTCGCTTGAAACTCAATATAGTAATCTGCTCAGTCTTCTGTTTTGTTGAGGAAGTGTAGGAAAATGAAAAGAAAGTTGAAGTTTGAATTTCCATTTTCAGTAACTTGAGGAGAAAGCGCCCTAGTACTTTTATTTTGGTTGTTTCCCTTACTTAGAACATGTTTTTATTGATTCTCCTTGGTGCTGCAAGAGAATGTGGAAAATTAGGAGCCAAAAGTGTTGTCGGCTTGATGCCTTACTCTTAGTCTCGAAAGATAGAAATATTAATGCAAATTGGCCAAATTTAGTATTGAGGTGACTAACTATGCTCTTCGACACCGGAATCAATGGACAAAATATCGCAGGATGGTTTTTCATCACAAATTCTTTCCACTTCTCTACCTGGAGCTAAACTGTACCGTTTCTTACCAAAGTTCTTAAAAACATCCTCTTGTCAGTTATAAACTTAAATTCATAGACCTTTAGGCTCATAGTTAAAATCTAGTTTTGCTTTGCTGAAAAAATATATTCTACCGTCCTTGTTATTAATGCAAAGATGATACTCAGAATAGTTTCCTTCTTTATAACAATGCAGGTCATGAAAGCAGTGGATTCCTTGTATTCAGAGTTCAGAGCTGTGGATAATTTGGTGGCCCATAATACTTCTCGTGTTCTTAAAGCTTTTCAGAATGCTCGGGTTGGATCACATGTAATTAAATATTTTTTGCAAAGATACAAGCTGATATTTAAAATGTTTCTTTGGATGTCAGTATGGTGTCTGATGAAAGCCCTGGTTTTAGAACTTCTGATACATTCCTACGTGGGGAGCCGATAGATTACTAGGATATGTAATTAAAATATAAAGCGTACCACTGTTTAGCTATATGTAATTAAAATATAAATCGTACCACTGTTTAGCTATATGGGTAGATAATTAAAGTAAGTATTTTCACTGTTGCTGCTCAACTGTTCTTGTTGTGCTTATGTTTGCAATCAGCACTTTGGCGGAAGCACTGGTTATGGTCATGATGAAGCTGGTGGACGTGAAGCCCTTGATCAAGCTTTTGCAGAAATTGTTGGAGCTGAATCTGCAGTAGTTCGGTCACAGGTTTACATCTGTAATTATTCTTAGCTTATTATTTTAATTTTTGGAATGTTTACTATTTCAAATTATTATTAATCTGTTACTACTTTTCCATCA
This sequence comes from Boswellia sacra, assembly GCA_013180625.2. Taxonomy (NCBI): domain Eukaryota; kingdom Viridiplantae; phylum Streptophyta; class Magnoliopsida; order Sapindales; family Burseraceae; genus Boswellia; species Boswellia sacra. Next base: position 61,692 of record SNVD02007173.1, on the reverse strand, counting down.
GTTTTTTTCAGGTACACATGCTATTACTTGTGCCTTGTTTGCTTTCTTGAGGCCAGGGGATGAGGTGAGCTATTATTTGTGTTGCATGTGTTTACTCTACATGCAAGCTTATCTTGGTAGTATCCAAAACATGGTTTAGACTGACTAGATTGTCAGCTTTTGGCAGTTGCTGGTGCTCCTTATGACACCTTGGACGAAGTTATAGGAAAGAGGGACTCTCATGGGCTCGGTTCTATTAAAGATTTTGGAATTGAGTATAGAGAAATTCCTGTATGTTACCAGTAAACATGCAAAAAAGTTTTGAGTTTCTGGTTGTGATTTATTTTCTTTAATCGAGATGTCTATTACAGCTTGCTGAAGATGGTGGTCTTGACTGGGATGCACTTAGAGGTGCTTTGAGACCTCATACAAAATGTGCACTGATACAGAGGTCATGTGGTTATTCATGGCGTCAGAGTTTAAGTGTAGATGAGATAGGGAAGGCCATAAAGATGATAAAGGTAAGGGTTTAAAATTGAAACGCTAATTACTGAATATATCAGTCTATTCAGTATCTTTCAACACATTGTTTGGTGCAATTAATTAATGCGTACAATTACTTAAGTTCTCTTTGAAGTTTGATACATTGTTTTTACCTCATCAGAAACGTGGTCTTTATATGTATGCAGATGCAAAATCCTAACTGCTTGGTCATGGTGGATAATTGCTATGGTGAATTCGTGGAAATTAGTGAACCTCCTATGGTGGTGAGTGATATATTTGGCATTCCTTTTGTCTGAAGATAGGTAACATATTTTTTGTTAATGGTGGGGCAGGGTGCAGATTTGATTGCAGGCAGTTTGATAAAAAATCCTGGTGGAACTATTGCACCATGCGGTGGATATGTTGCTGGCAGGAAAAAATGGGTAGAAGCAGCAACAGCTCGTCTTTCTGCACCAGGGCTAGGAATTGATTGTGGTTCCACACCTGGTGATATTATGCGAGCTTTTTTCCAGGGTTTGTTCCTTTCGCCTCAAATGGTTGGTGAGGCAGTCAAGGTATTGGCTTCTGCCTGTTCTTAGTTTGTGCATTATATTGCTTTTATATGGCTGTGAACACAGTCTTCTGTAATTTTAGGGAAACCTTCTGATAGCTGAAGTAATGGCTTCTAAAGGTTATAAGGTGCAGCCACTTCCTCGTGTTCCTCGTCATGATACAGTGCAGGCATGTATAGTCTTAGCTTATTTATGTTGTTTTCATCTGAACTGAATGTTTGCTTTGACTAACTGTTATATAAGGTGGGCTTGCTTTCCCCTTTCTAATATTCCTTACTAGTAAGATGTACTTAGTAAAAAGGTTGCCTTCTCTTAGTAAGTGTAAGATGAAATTATTGTTGATGTAGCAGTTTTAATTGGCTCATTAATTAAGTGTGAAAATATAGTTGAAAAAAATAAGAATGCAAATTTTTTATTTCCTATGTGGTGCTTTTCAGGCTGTACAGCTAGGGTGTCGTGAGCGTCTCCTGGCATTCTGTGAGGCTGTACAAAGAAGCTCCCCTGTAGGTTCATTCACTAAACCAGTTGCTGGTGCAACTCCTGGATATGCATCGGAGGTTTGTTAAGCTTTACTTTCTAGATGATAATGCTTCAGGATGTAAATTTTAAGTGCCTTTCATAGTTAGAGCTTGCTTGAAAGATTTTTTAACTACTATGATGTGCAATGCAATGCAATTTTAAGTGCCCTATGAATATGAGATGGGCTAGAGTACATTGTTACAATTTTTCATGAATCATGAACTTATTTAAGCTCTTGTTGGAATCTCTTGCTGTTATTGAAATTTGGTAGAGGAGGTATCCCACTGGTGCTCATGTAAAAATGAAATGGACTGACTAATGGAATATATGTAAATAATAGATTTTTTTTTTTTTTTTTTTTTTTGTAACCGAGGTGTCCGGGCCAGCTTACGCGCACCACGACTAATCCTCGGAGGAGACTAGCGCAACCACAACCCACTGTCACGGTCTCCCACTTAAATCATGGAGGAGGCCATTGTGGAGACTCGAACCCAGGACTTCACCATTGGTGCTGTACCAACTCCATCCTGGCCCGCTTCACCACTTGAACCAACCCATTGTGGGTTGTAAATAATAGATGCCTTTTATAATTGTTGCGATTGGGCTCCCTGTATGGAAATTAATCAAGATGAGAATTGCTCTATTGTCTTATCATTATGTAGTTTTTGGATAGCCAAGAAAACATATAGATGTATTGTTTATAAACTAGTTACTGAAGGTTGTTCAAAATGTGGATTCAAGAGTAATGCCAATTTGCATATTCAGATGTCAGTAACCATATGTAACATTTTAATCAAATTATATTTCTTTATATATTTTCTTTAAATCCCTTTTTAGTCATCACCTAATGTAGAATGTGTTGTATTTCATCTGTTAGGTAATCTTTGCTGATGGAACCTTCATTGATGGGAGTACAAGTGAGCTCTCATGTGATGGACCCCTGCGAGAACCTTTTGCTGTGTTTTGCCAGGTTGGTATTTGTTATTTTGTTTCATTTTCCTTGATGAGGCTTGTTATGTTAGTATAATGGCTGATCTGGGATTTAGAAAATCTGATGTAAGAGTTTAAACTTGTATCACACATAAAATGCCTTCAAATAATTAGCTTTATTCATATCCTGAATTTCCATATTTCTTGAATTGTCAAATGCAGGGTGGCACCCATTGGACTCAATGGGGACTAGTTCTAGGAGAGGTTTTGAAATCCATATAATCAAAAACATATTTCGGGTAATAAGGAGACACAAGGTGTTGCAGTGATATTATTCAAAGACACCATTATTTTCTACTCATGACACAGGAACTGTGGTTAATTATACAGCATTTGGGGTCTGAATTCTTGCCAGAACGACTTAAAACCCATGGAAGAACTCAAATCAATCTTTAACCTGAGGTAGTAACTGAACTCATCATCCTTAATGCCCTTCTGTTTACCTGTTCATATCTTCTCTATGAGAATGTCTTGCAATTCGTCGGAAGCTTATTTCAAATTTGACTAAATGGATGCAATTGTCTTGAGCTAACTAGAGATTGTTGTTGTTCAGCTGATTTTTGTTAGTTTGCCATCTTTCAATGAGGCTCATGACTTGGCTTTTTGCATAGGTGCTACATGAATTGATGGAGAAGGCTGAGAAGTTTTGGAAACTATAGAAAGGCATATTTTTTTTCCTTCCGTCAGATTTGATGCCAGTGACATTTTCAAATCAATTTGTTCAAGTGGAAGTACCTGAAGAAAGATTGTGTACTTTTTTTTTTTTTTTAACTCCTTTTGGGACTGAAACCTAAGTAACGATGTATCTTCCCCATATAATTTTAGAATACTTATGAATCCTTCTGGTATGATTTTCCCAATTTTACCTTGAATTTTACGGACTGGCATTGCACCGTGGTTGTAAAGCGTGTTTGTTACAGTAATTAAAACTGGAAATGGTTAAAAGCTTCACTAATCTTGAAGATAGAACTTTCAAGGGTGCTAAGAAATGCATATAGCAATTTATTTTTATTGTTGTTGTTGTTTTTTCAGAAAAAAAAAAGTGTTTGTTTGTCCTGTAATGTTGGGCAAAAAGAATATTTTGAAGGTATTTAATTGCACGAGTTAATTTTCTGGGAATGGATTTTTGGCATTTGAGTTTGGTCAAAGACATTATTACGTTATGATAAGAAAATATGATATAGATTGCGCGTGTTAACCAAAACGATCTATAGAGGCTGTGGTTGCTGTGACAACAACTGACAATGGGAAGACTAAAACGACGTTGTTTAACTGCTAGAAATGCATGAATAAAACGGCGTCGTTATCCTGGTTAATCAAAAACAAAAGCCCGAAACGAATGGTTTGGAAGGGGGGAAAATAAGAACAACGCCGTTACACAAAGCGCCGAAAATATATCGTTCGAGTGTAAAAACAAAAAGCCGGAACGACTCGTTTAGTTGAAAAGGAAAAAATCAAAAAATAAAAACACCGTCGTTTTGATAAAACAAAAACCCGAAACCATCCAAAAGTTAACCTAGGATAACATGTGACATCGGATCAGTTTAGAGTTGTTGTTTTTACGTAAAAAATTCAGATATAAAATTCAGAAGGGCGTTTGGGGTTGCTTTTCTATCCACATCAAAAAGAAATTGTTACAAAAAAAAAATCAAGATTAATGAAAGGAGTCTTAAAATAAGAAACTATCTATTTTTAGAGGCCAGTTTCTACTTCTAAAAATTAAAATATTAAAATTATCTTCAATAAAAAATAAAAATAAAAAAATCATTATTTGTTAAAGTTTTCTAGTAAATTTATACTTATAATTAAAATAATAATTTTTATTTGTCTTCTTCTCTTCAATTTCTTTATTTCAAATACATGAATAAATTTAATTACTTAAAATTTAATAAATATAATTTAAATTAAATGTATATTAAATAAATCCAATAAAAATTAATAATTAATAGAAAATTAAAATTGTATTTATTTAATATGTATTAATCTATTATATTTTTATAAATTTAAAATTATGTTATCAATAAATATCTAGATCTTTTGTATTAAATGTTAATTTTTAATTTAATTTGATTGTGATATAAATTAAAAATTAAATTTTTTGATATAGGGTATATAGTTATACATTTTACATAAATTAAAAAATTATTTATACTTTTTAAAATATTATAAAGTATTTATATTTATTAAAAATAAATTTATATATAATTTTTTCTAAATAGTCTTAAAAATTAATTATAAATTTAATAGTTAAATATTATAAAGTAAAAATATACATATCCATTTTGGTCATTTGTACATAATAAAAGATACAGTAACAACAATATTAAATACTCTCTATCATTCTTTTGAAAAATAAAACAGTTTTTAAAAGTTTGTTTATCAAATACTTTTCTATCTTTTTTTTAAAACTAATTTTGTTTGCAACAAAGCGAAAACTTTTTTTTTTTATAGCAACAGCAACCCCAACCTGGCCCATTAACCCATTTTGCCTTTTACATTTTAATAGTCCTCTTCTTTACTTTTAGTTAATATGATAAAATTAAATCTCAAACTCATAAAGTATATCTCGAAAATAAAATATAAATCTTAAAATAATTACATAAAATATAACAATTACTTTTTAAATCTTGAATATTATGATTTTTTTTTTTTTTTTGGGTAACGGGAAGAGCTAAAAACTAACTTTTCAAGAGCTTGAAGGCTTGGTTCAGTTTGAAGAATTGTGGTCTCGTGCAGAAGAACGAATATTAGAAGAAATTGGTAAAATGGCTTTTGAAGAACCATAAAATATAATAGTCATAATTTATTATAGGGGGCTCTTCAGAATTTTAAAATTTTGCTTCAAAATCCACTTCGGCAAGCCCCTCGGTAGGACCGCCTACGCTCAAACTCAAAGTATTTTCCATGGTAGCAGGAAAGATTTTGTATGATCCAATGTGATTTAGTTTAGTCTATTAGACTACTCTGGGAGGGATTTGTAAAAGGTAATATGTATGCGAAGAATGTTAGTTTAATACAATCTGGAAATATCTATTTCAATACAATTCTTTAAAATGATGATGGGGTTGGCAAAATTTAATTGTTAACAAATTGAAGCATCTTTGCATTAATTTTACGCCATCAAACTTCATCAGCATTTTGACTAGAACCAGAGTTGGCAGTATCACGCATGCTGTGATACACAAAGATAGGAATAATATCGTAATACTCTTGAGAATTTCTCTTGTTGCTGTGATAAGGTTGCATCATATATATCGCAGCAACTAGCAACATATAAAATCTTGTTGCTTTTACCAAGAATGACGCTGAAGTGTGGCAAGAGAATTTCTTTCTTGTTGAAGATAATGGACGACGGAGCTTCACCGACTTCTCATATGAACGACTTGTCGTCAACTAGTTTATTATATTAACGACATGGTCGTTAATAAACTACAAGTCCGGCCGTTTCATCGCTCATAGAACATTAATCATTCTAATAATAAACTTATAGCTATAAATAACAAGGCTATGTTCATTTTTCACATCATAATTTGTCAAGCATGCATGTTTGAGATGATTGAGATGATACGAGTAACATGGTAATTGAATTAAATATGATTCAAGCACTCCCCATATAGTTGGATTATTTTTGCAGGAGAAAATATTCCAAGGAAGTCTGCACCATGGTTGTAAAGCGTGTTCGTATACAGTAATTAAAACTGGAACTAGTTAAAAGCTTCACTAATCTTGAATATAGATGGGAAAATTGTGTACTATCAACATGAGTGTGGACATGAGCTTTTAAGGGCGCATAAGAAATGTTTTTAACAACATTTTTTAAGTGTTTTTTTTTAATCCTATAATGTCTGGGAAAAAGAATATTTTGAGCGTATTTAATTGAAATAGATTTTCTTGGAGTATGTTTTGGCATTTAGGTTGGGACAGAGACATTGCATTATGATAAGAAAAATATGATACATAAATAGTGGGTGTTCACCAACGTAATGCCCTGAGGCCCTGTTGTACGATAGGAAGACTGACACGACGGCGCTTCACTGATGAAGGATCAAGACTAAAACGACGTAGTTACACTGTCAAATCAAACCAAAAACCCAGAACCTAATATAAAACGTCGTCGTTTAAATTCAAACAGAAAGACAAAAACGAGGTCGTTAAGGTGTAAAATAATTAAACGCCACCAAAACTCAAAACGACATCGTTCATGTGTAAAAATATCGAAGAAAACGGCGTGGAAAAAATTTTGCGGTGAGCGTGGATCGAACACGCGACCTTCAGATCTTCAGTCTGACGCTCTCCCAACTGAGCTATCCCCGCTGGTTGATAAACGTAGAATAGCCTATATTTGATAACGTCTATTAGATTCTCTATCCAGGTTTTTAGTTTCCTTGTTTTGACCGTCTTAGATTATATCACTTTGTACAGACTCAAGGTAAAGCGGTCAACCGCATGTAATAACCTTAGATAGTCAAGTGGTCTTCAGGTCCTCTTCCTCTCATGCTGTCAGCTTGGTTACTTGGAAAACTTTGTAAAACAAATATCAAACGTTACAATCTTATGGCTTGCATGTTAACCTGGTACTACCTTCTCCCGTCTTAACCTGCACTTCTTGTCTTCACCAACAAGACTGACACAGTTAGCGTTGTTGCATCTTCGATTCCATAATCTCATCATCAATGTAACTGAAGCCTTGTATTGTCGATGATATTAACTTTGTTCTTGTTTGAACGTCTAGATGTTTTCTCTGTCTTTTTTTTTTTTTTTTTTTTGCTTTGGTAAATCAAAAATTCTTCTCCAGTTTCATGTGTGGTTTGTTGAGACAATAGAGGAAGTGTAAGCAAAAGAAAATGAAATGCTGATAATTGACTTTACTAATTCTTGGATAAAGTTACATTATATATTCTATAATTAGTCAGAACTTAGTTCTCTGTATATAGTACCAGTAGGTTCTTTTATCGACTGAAAATTTAGATTTATTAGGAGGCTAGAGGGTTATTGACACCATGGATTGTGGCTTGACAAGTATTGGATTGATCATATTTAGAGATATAATGGTGTTTTGGAAGGAATCTGTTAATTCCTGAGCTAAACTTAACATTATCTATTCTTTTGGTTTCTTTTGGCGTCCAATAATAATCTCTGGAATCTGTTCCAGAAAGCTTATCCATCATATTAGAGCTTTCTTTGTAGGAAAATTTGGATTTATGTTACTCTTACATCCTAAATGAGCTGCACCCTTCAGCAGGTCCTAATCTGAATTTTCCTTGCGGTCAACAAGAGTTTCATCTACCATGAATCCTGGTCAACTCACTTTGATTGCATCCACTTTCTGTGTGATGCTTACCATGCATTTCTCAATCGAGCTCCTCTCACAACATCTACTGTGCTGGAGAAAGCCGAAGGAGCAAAAAGCCATAATATTTATCATTCTTATGGCGCCTATATATGCATTTGATTCCTATGTTGGTTTGTTAGATTTTCTGGGAAATACAGCCTTGTTTATGTTCATGGAGTCGATTAAGGGATTTTATGAGGCCTTGGTGAGTTATTATTAATATTATTATCGTTTTTCCAAAATGGAAGAAGTTTGTAAGTGACTCAATTTATTGCTTGTTAAGTTTGCTTTTATTACATGCAGGTGATAGCTAAGTTCTTGGCTTTGCTGTACAGCTACCTTAACATATCTATAAGCCAAAATATAGTGCCTGATGGTATCAAAGGAAGGGAAATTCAACATTCATTTCCGATGAGTTTGTTTCAGGTGATTGGATTTTGTCCATATTTTATCAGTTCTTTTCATTATCAAAGGACTTAACTAATTAACTTAGCAGAATAAATTTTCTTGCATCGCACTTGATAAGCTAGATTCTGTCAGGACATTTTATAAAGTGGATGAATTATTGTCTAACATTCAATTATTAACTCATTATTTACATCATTTGCAGCCTCGCACAGCTCGATTGAACCAGCATACATTGAGGCTTCTTGAGTCCGGGACATGGCAGTTTGTTGTGATTCGGCCTGTCAGCTCCATCTTGACGATAACTCTTCAACTTCTTGGGTTGTATTCCTGTTGGATTAGCTGGACATTCACAATCATTCTGAACATTTCAGTGTCACTTGCTTTGTATTCTCTTGTGGTTTTGTACCATTTATTTGCCAAAGAGTTGAAACCACACAAACCTCTTGCCAAGTTTCTCTGCATCAAAGGAATAGTGTTTTTCTGCTTTTGGCAGGTAATTTTCCATGCCCAAGCTTTCTCACAATCAGGTTATTTTTACATCATTTTAATCTCAGTAAGCTGTAAAGTAAATTTTTATGCTAAAGTTATGTGGTCTTTGGGTGAAAGCCGTTTCTGACCTAGGCGTCAAAAAATTCACAAAGATGAAATCAGAGAATTTTTGGCCCTCTCGAGCTATAAAAAATTGTAGCATTTTTGAAGTTATTTTTCTAGAAACCTTCCTCAAACGTTTTTTAACATGTTAAGGAAAACTTGAATGTAGTAATACTAATAGGGATCATTGAGTAGGCAGGATTTGAACCAATGGGGCGCTTGCTTCCTTTTTTTGCTGATATTCTATGGCTGCATCATTGAGAATAGAACTCGTTGATAAGATGGTTGCTTCGATTGTTCCGCAGGGTATTGTGCTTGATATTCTTGTAGCATTGAGAATAATCCGATCTCATCATTTCTGGCTTGATGTGGATCATATTGAGGAGGGCCTCCAAAACGCATTGGTGTGTGTGGAGATGGTTTTCTTTTCTGCTTTTCAACAGTATGCGTTCAGTGTTGAACCATACAGAGATGAACAGGCTACATCTAGTATGAAATTTGATGACAAGAAAGATTGATTTTAAAGCCACTTGAAGTTGATAACGATTAGAATCATGATTTGCAAATTTTATGAACATCAGTAACAGAATTAATAGGTCCATGTGGAAATAAGTATGCAATGTGGCATCATTTTGTGTTCTTGTTCTGTAGAGTTTAGCAGCAGCTCAGTAAATCATACAAGAATTACTTGGTGTTCTACACTTGTATTCTAGCAGAAAAATACACTTTATAAGAAATAACCCAACTCTGAATAGATAAGGTCATGAGATTAACAATACAAAGGTTATACTATGCTACTGATTTAATTTCAAGTCCCAACTAATGAAACATTCTGCAGTGTTGAAGATTATTGTTCAATAGTTTATATTGATGTTTATATTGATATAACAGCAGTATCGATCGTTACCTAGCTTTCTTCCCAGAATTATTAATCCAAGTTCATGGAAGGGTGTTGACTGTAGCATTGTCATTGCTTTAAGAGAAAGGCAAACGGCCGCTCTTCAGTTTCCTCAGAATTTGCAAACTTGTCACTGGTCAATACAGTTTCAGAACATCAAGCTGAGTGTGTCAAAGACCTTTTTTTGAATTAATTGGAAACATTCAAAATAACAAGGAAAAAAACAAGTCAGTGAGATTATTTCTCAAATCAACAAGTAAAACTTGTCGGTGGTGGTAGTAATTTACCTTCCGCTCATGGAAATTACATCCCAATATTATGTAACCTGGCAGAGCATGTCTTTAGAAGATATTATAAATGAATAAATGCTTCTTAAATTGATATCATAATTCTTACAACTTAAATAATATGATATTATTATTAATAATATTAGGTATATAACCTAACTTATATAATCTGATATGGTACGGATTTATTAGATGTGTGAGTTCTATTTTATTTATTAAAAATTAATTAATTTATTTTTTATTTTTACCGATTCAATAAATTTGTGTCATATTAGATTATATAATTTAGTTAAATCCCTAGCATTACTTTATTATTATATTTCTGAAATAAAAAATTTCACAAGAAAAACCGTTTGGTTACCCTTTTTAATGTTTTTGGCATTTTTGTTTTGGTTTGGATTTGTTTGGACTTGTTACGTATATGTTTGGCAACCTATTTTGTTTGCCTTGAGAACTCAAAAAACGGAGAGCCAAAGATACAATACTTCAGCTGTTTTATAAGTTAAGTGAATAAGGGTATGGATTAATATAAGTGGTATAATGAAATTTACTTATATGTTATATAAGTAATAAAAGGAGGTGAAAGAAATGTGAATTATTCCTAGAATGCAGAGCAAAATAATGGTAGAAATAAAGAAAGAAGAAAGAAGGAGAAATGAAAGGATTTCCTTGTTCTATTATTCTTCATCAATTCATTACAATGTTGGATGCCTATTTATAGAGAAGTATGAATGGCCATGGCTACCTATTTGCACAAATCACATGATTGTGCCTAATAATAAATTAATTAAAGTATGAAAATATATTTCTCACATGGACACACACACATAAGTGGTAACTCCACTAACATGCAAGTGGTAACTCCACTAATATGCAAGTGGTAACTCCACTAATATGCAAGTGGTAACTCCACTAATATCCAAGTGGTAGTAAATCCACTTACATTTTATAACACTCCCCCTTAGATTCTACCACTTAAAATAATTGTATTTGACTTTACTAAGGAAAATCCCAGTGGGATAAAAACCAAAATAAAGAAACACAATTATACAACAAATTATGAAGTGGTATTAGACTTGTTTTACTGCCTCATTAAAAACCTTGTCGGGAAAACCTAGTGGGACAAAACCCGATCGAAGGAAAAAAGAGTACAGCACACATGTGTCCACAATGCTTCCCCTGATCATGGTAGAAGATCTCTTATCAAATTGATTGCTTGTTGGGCCGCCTCATACCGATTTTGTATACTAGCTTCTCAAATGTTGATGTTGGTAAAGTTTTAGTGAACAAATCTGCAAGATTGTCATTTGAACGTATCTGCTTCACATCGATCTTTTGACTTTCTTGAAGTTCATGCGTGTAGAAGAACTTCGGTGAAATGTGCTTTGTTCTATCTCCTTTAATATATCCTCCTCGGACTTGAGCAATACATGCTGCATTATCTTCATATATGATTGTTGGAAGATTTATAGTAGGAGATAATTTGCACGAATTCTGAATGTGTTGAATAACAGAACGTAACCATATACACTCTCGGCTGACCTCATGCAATGCAAGTATTTCAGAGTGGTTAGAAGAAGTAGCAACCAAACTCTGTTTAGTAGATCGCCATGAAATTGCGGTCCCATTATAAGTGAAAACATATCCAGTTTGTGATCGAGCTTTATGGGGATCAGATAAATAACCAGCGTCAGCATATCCGACCAATCCAGGATTTTCAGAAGGCTCATATGGGAAAAATAATCCCAGATCAGTAGTTCCTTGAAGATAACGAAAAATATGTTTGATCCTGTTCCAATGCCGTCTAGTGGGTGCGGAACTTAACCTTGCTAACAAATTAACTGCAAATGCAATATCAGGTCTAGTACATTGCACTAAATACATTAATGCACCTATAGCGTTCAAATATGGCACTTCAGGATCAAGTAACTGTTCGTCATCCTCTTTAGGACGGAATAGATCCTTTTTAGGATCAAGAGATCTAACAATCATTGGGGTACTCAATGGATGAGCCTTATCCATATTAAACCGTTTCAAAAGCTTTTCTGTATATGCTGATTGGTATATAAATATACCGTCAGAGTTATGCTCGATCTGCAGGCCGAGACAATATTTCGTTTTTCCTAAATCTTTTATTTCAAATTCTCTCATCAAATATTCAGCCGCATTTTGGATTTCTTCAGGGGTTCCAATTAAATTCATGTCATCAACATATACTGCTATAATAGCAAAACCAGATTCTGATCTTTTTATAAACACACAAGGGCATATGGGATCATTAATGTACCATTCTTTAATCAAGTATTCACTAAGACGATTGTACCACATTCTCCCAGATTGTTTCAATCCATATAAGGACCTCTGCAACTTAAGTGAATACATACTCCTTGGTTGTGTTTTAATTGCTTCAGGCAATTTAAATCCTTCAAGGAGTTTCATATATATATATCAGAATCTAATTACCATACAAGTAAGCAGTTACCACATCCATAAGGCGCATGTGAAGTTTTTCCGAGACTGCCAAACTGATCAAATATCTAAAGTGATAATATCCATTACTGGAGCATAAGTTTCATCAAAATCAATACCCGGCCTCTGAGAAAAACCTTGAGCTACTAACCGGGCTTTATACCTGGCAATCTCATTATTCTCATTTCGTTTTCTAGTAAATACCCATTTATATCCAACGGGTTTGATATCTTTAGGCGTTTGGACTACAGGTCCAAAGACTTCACGTTTGGCTAAAGAAGATAATTCTGTTTGAATTGCTTCTTTCCATTTAGGCCAGTCATGCCTTTGTCTACATTCATCCACTAGGTGTGGTTCAAAGTCATCATTCATAATATTAGTGGCTACTGCAAATGAAAATACATCGTCAATGACAATTTCATCCCGTTTCCACATTTCTCTAGTATAAGCATAATTAATAGAAATTTCCTCATTTTTAAATTCAGCTGTCACTTCAGGGACATGCATTTCATTAACAACTTGTGCCTCTTCAGCGGCAGGTGTATCCTTAGGAACATTTGTCATTTCAGGAGACAAATCAGAGAATGTGGATCCTTTAGCTCGATCATCATTTATATCAGGACCATTATTAATCAATTTTCTCTTTCGAGGGATAGCATCTTTTGATCCAAGGGGTCTGCCACGCTTCTAGCGTGCAACAGTTTGATTATTCATTGTTGCTTTAGGGGTTTGCTCAACAGGAATCTCAATTCGAGCCGGTGTATTTGCAACATGTATATGTGACTTTGTTATCTTGGCTGCATCAGTAATGCATCTGGCATTTGATTAGCGATAGTCTGAAGATATATCATCCTTTGCACTTCATTTTCACATTGAGATGTGCGAGGATCAAGATGAGACAATGCTTTCACATTCCAAGAAAGTTCTGGATTTCTTTCAGGAGGCACATGCCCAACTTCGAGAGGCATTTTCTTTTTTTCTAAAGGCGGAAAAACTGTCTCATCAAAATGACAATCTACAAATCGTGCAGTAAAAATATCACCCGTCATGGGTTCCAAATATCTGATAATAGATGGAGAATTGTAACCTACATATATCCCGAACTGGCGTTGAGGCCCCATTTTTGTCCGCTTCAGGGGAGCAATGGGGACTTGTACGGCACAACCGAAAATTCTTAGATGGGATACATTGGGTTGTTGGCCAAGTACAAGTTGTATTGGTGAATATTCATGATAAGCAGTGGGCTTTAATCTGATCAATGATGCAGCATGTAAAATAGCATGGCCCTAGACAGAGGTTGGCAACTGTGTTTTCAATAATAAAGTTCGTGCAATTATCTGCAGTCGCTTTATAAGTGATTCTGCCAAACCATTTTGGGTATGAACATATGGGACAGGATGCTCAATATCAATTCCAACAGACTTACAATAATCATCAAAAACTTTTGATGTAAACTCACCAGCATTATCCAAACGTATGGACCTAATAGGATAATCTGGAAAATGTGTCCGTAATTTTATAATTTGAGCAAGTAGCTTTGCATATGGAATATTTCTAGTTGATAACAAACATACATGAGACCACTGTGCAGAAGCATCAATTAGAACCATAAAATAGCGAAAAGGTCCACTCGGTGGATGAATAGGTTCACATATATCCCCCTCGATTCTTTGTAAAAATGATAGGGATTCTTGACCAATCTTAGAGAGAGATGGTCTAACAATCAATTTTCCTTGCGAACAAGCGGTACAAGTAGTTTCATTGGACAGAAGAATTTTCTGACTCTTTAGTGGGTGTCCATTTTTATTCTCAACAATTCTACGCATCATTGATGATCCTGGGTGACCAAGACGGTCATGCCATAACATAAAAGTCTTAGGATCATTAAACTTCTGTTTCATAACTGCGTATGTTTGAATGGACCTTATATATGTGTAATATAACCCAGAAGAGAAAGCTTCAAGCTTCTCTAATATTAATTTCTGTCCTGAGACATTTGAGGTAATACAAAGGAATTCAATATTATTTTCACAACATGTCTCAATATGATATCCATTATGTCTTATATCTTTGAAACTGAGCAAATTTCTTCTGGATTTGCTTGAATATAAGGCATTATTAATATTCAACTTAGTACCATTTGTCAGCATTATTGTGGCTCTTCCAGAGCCCTCAATCATGTTTACGGACCCTGATATAGTGTTAACCTTTACTTCCAGAAAGGTTAAATTTAGGAAATATTTTTTATCTTTAAGAATTGTATGTGTGGTTGCACTATCAACTAGGCATAGATTTCCATCATTTTTAGGCAAAGATAAAGTCTTGATGTCCATTCCCTTTCATTACAAAAGTTTTACATTAGTTTTGATTTTATGCTAAACAAAAGCATATCAAAACTATTTATAAAGAAAGTACATAAAAGATAGATCAAAACCAAAAAAAAATTAAAATAGGACATCATTACAAAATATAACAAAAGCGAGAAAGTAATAGTTATTCAGTTGGCTGGGGCATTTTCAATAATCATTATCTGGCCAATAGCTTCATCTGAACTAGGAAAGAAATCCGAGATATCAAAATCAGTGTCACCCACTGGGTCATCTATATAATTTGTCTCAACATTCTTTCCCTTATTCTTTATGGGAGCCTGATACAGATCCACTAAATGCTTTGGTGTACGGCAAGTATGTGACCAATGGCCCTTTGCGCCACATCTATAGCAAGTACTTTCATTGCTTCTTTGTGGTTTGAGTTGATGACCTTTTTCTTTGTCATATGTCGAGTCATTTCTGTTCCACTTCTGGTGGTTTGGTTTAAATTTCTTGAAATTGCCACCTCTAGGTTGGAACATTTTTCTGCCAAAACCACGACCACTCTTGCCACCTCGTTTATTAAATGACATAGCATTCACTTCAGGAAACCCTATAGATCCAGTGGGACGTAATTGATGATTTTTCAATAGGATTTCATTGTTTTGCTCAGCAACTAAAAGACATGATATCAACTCAGTGTATTTCTTAAATTTGCGCTCTCGATATTGTTGCATCAGGATCATGTTGGAGGGATGAAATGTAGTAGTGTTTTCTCTAACATCTCCTCTTCGGTAACAGTTTGCCCACAGTACCTCAATTGAGATACAATTCTGAACATAGCTGAGTTATATTCGCTTATTGTTTTGAAATCCTGAAGTCTCAAATTCTGCCATTGAAATCGGACCCTTGGCAATATTATCGTTCTTTGCTGATCAAATCTTTCTTTCAAATTGTTCCAAAGAGCTAATGGATCAGTTATAGTTGTATATTCGGATTTCAGGCCTTTACTTAAATGATGAAGTAATAATATCATGGCCTTAGACTGATCCTGCAGGGATGCAGTATTTTCATTTGTTATGGTGTGTCCGATGCCCATGGAATTCAAGTGAAGTACAACATCATCAGCCCAATCTGAATAATTGTCTCCATTATGCAACAATGGCTCAAACAACAATTTTTCGAAATTTGCCATTATCTAATCAAAATGAACAAATTTAATCATTAGGAATTAGAACTTCAGGTTCTGAGTTGAATTAATATTGATAGTTTAAATAATAACGCAAGTAATGTAAATTAATTGCCAAAAGACTTAAAGTCACGACCAAATGAATTTAGGCCAAGAAAACTTTAAGTCGCGGCTATAAACAAATAAATTTGAAACATAAATGATAACACAAGCAATACGACAAGAATATGAACATAATAAAGTAAGATGGATAATAAGATGATTTTAACATTATAAAACTAGCCTTATTTTCTGATGTGGAAGATCCAATATAATGGCAACCACAGAGCATACTCATAAGGTAGTTAATATATATTTAATATTAACAAGAACAAATTAAGAATAAAAATTGATCAAATAATAATTGAAAGAATATGGTAAGATAAACAACATACCTTTGGAAAAATAATTCGTGCTGATAACGTATTATGAGTTAAGTGAATAAGGGTATGGATTAATATAAGTGGTATAATGAAATTTACTTATATGTAACAAAAGAAGGTGAAGGAAATGTGAATTACTCTTAGATTGCAAAGCAAA
This sequence comes from Boswellia sacra, assembly GCA_013180625.2. Taxonomy (NCBI): domain Eukaryota; kingdom Viridiplantae; phylum Streptophyta; class Magnoliopsida; order Sapindales; family Burseraceae; genus Boswellia; species Boswellia sacra. The sequence goes on along the minus strand of SNVD02007173.1, from coordinate 45,087 downwards.
ATAATGGTAGAAATAAAGAAAGAAGAAAGAAAGAGAAATGAAAGGATTTCCTTGTTCTATTATTCTTTCTCTCTACATTACAATGTTGGATGTCTATTTATAGAGAAGTATGAATGGCCATGGCTACCTATTTGCACAAATCACATGATTGTACCTAATAATAAATTAATTAAAGTATGAAAATATATTTCTCACATGGACACACACATAAGTGATAACTCTACTAACATGTAAGTGGTAACTCCACTAATATATAAGTGGTAGTAAATCCACTTACATTTTATAACAACTATGAAATTTTCACTAGGTTGCGACTATTTTTTGCATATGCGTGGTTACGTTTCTACAGATACAATGGAGGTTACATTATTGTTGCTACTCCTTAAAAAAGAGATCATGATTTCTCTTTCCCTCATTGTTTAGCTTTAAAATACACACGCCTTTGCAAAAGTTATATTTTGCAATCATAATTTCTTGCATTATGTACTTCTGGGCCCGCCTATGATTAATTTCTGGTCTCACTCCTCTCATGTTATGTTTGTACTTTTACCACGATTATCTTCTAGCTTAGCTCCATTTAAGTGCCTTTATGCTTCATTTTAGAAATTTGCATCCACGTTTTCATTGAAGTTTTGCTCATTTACAATTGATGCTTGAACCACTCCACATCCCAAAATGACAAAATGAATGAATGCCTCATCTTCTATATTGCTGTTTCCTTTTCAGTTTCTGTAAAAGTTAAAAGAGTATTTAGCAGATGGATAGATTCTTTGCAGTAAAATATTGATCAAATAGCAGCTTTCCAGCATCTGATGTGACCAATGACATACCAATTATTTGATTTTGCCTACCTTATCAGATTTTGACACACAATATACATATAAAAATTATTGCACATCCAAGGAATTTGTCTTTGGAGCATGAATACATTCAGATAGGTCCCATGTAAGGAAATAGTAACAGAATGGTGCATGCATAATTTGGAATCTAATGGTTGAGGCCATTTAACTTTGAAATATGAAATGGGTGGTTTCATCTTTCTGTTGATTGATTATTGATTCCTGGAAAATCAGTGACCACATGAGGTGTCATGGGTCCAGTACTATTTCAAAATGCATGAGATGAGGAGATGGCTGGTGTCAGAAGGTGAATTGGAGAGTTCCAGTGTTATATTGCTGATGGAAAAGTGGATTCTGAGCTTGCAGATTTGTTTCATAGTCTTGTCATATACAACATTGCTTGTTTTTTTTTTTTTTTTCTATTCTCTCTCTTATATCTTTGCTTTGCTACAATCATGCAATTATGTCCTCCTTCAGTGCATCAGTCATTGAACAACAAATTGATCAATGACTTGCCATCCCAAGTTAAGAGTTGTGAATGAGGGCTAGAGAGCATGTTCGGTCCTTCACACTTTCCAATGACTTTTACCTCATTACATCACTTGTAAAAATGTTCTGAATTTTGTTGATGAGGAAGAAGAGAAAACTGAAAACAAATCAACAATGCAAATATTTCGCCAATTATTATGTTAAGTAATGTTGTTTGTTGTTAAAAGTGAGTTAAATCCAGAACATTAGACGATATAATGCAGAGTTAAACCATAGAAACTCCAACAATGCTTTCTGGACCATTGATTGTTAAACTGCACCATACATACTAGAGCTTGTCTTTTTGATTGGCTATTTCTGAACATGTAACTTTGTGCTTTCCTTGGTCTTCTTTCTAGAAAAAATCTCTCAGATTCTTGTATTCTCATCCATTCAATTAAATTTTTTTTTTTTCCAGAAAAGTGGTTGCATTCCAGAGATTCACTAGTTGTATTCCAAATTGCCTTTTCTTTTAGAGGAATAATACATCACTTCCAAAATTTTCACACATTCTTCTCCCCACAACCGATATGACATTGCCATGTGATTTTTACATCATTTAATTTGATTTGATCAATTTGTTTCATGTTCACTGCTTCATTACCCTATAATGTTTCAATTTATAGGAGACTTTATACAAATGTTTGTAAATCTAATCTAATATTTACTTTTTGTCTAATCAATTAATGACCACTAGGAATCTTAACATTCCATGGAGATATTTGGGTCCCATGACTAGTTCAAAGTCTATGATTGCAGGACGGGAGCATCTCTGATTGAAAGATAGAATGTGAGGGGTATCTTTGATAATATCCATCCATTCGAAGATAAGCTTTCCTGTCTTCTCATTAATTTCTTTTTTTAGTCTCTCACTAACTTTCCATTCTGATAGACAATGGTTATATAATTTTACACATCTAATTGTATTTAAATGAGTGAAGGATAGCTATCTTATCTATATTTAGAACACAACATTAGGAAACTGAAACCATCAATTCCCTACATGTTTGTCTTTACTACTGAAAGTCAACTCTCTTATCAAAATTTTCCTAACTGCAATTCAAATAACTTCACAATAAGCTATAAATTTAACTAGTAAAGAAAGAAGGAATCAGATATTTGGTTGTAAGTTGAGCAAAAGATCTTTGTGGCTGAGAAAATTTGGTCATTGATATGTTATTTGATTGCTGATAAAATGGGGGAATAGTATAATGGAATTTGGAACTTTTGACTTTGATAAGTATAGTTTTTTTGGTAGTTCAGCTTAATGGGCATAGAATATTGTAAATTTTTTAAATACCCTTTTGATTTTTTTCTTCTTATAAGCTATTTGGAAGTGAAAGCCAGTACTAAGAAATCATTTAAATTGTGGTTTTAGATACTGCATAGAAATTGATGACATTCAGTTCTATCTTATCTCTTTGTACTATTCTAATAACATGATAATGTTCACAACAGAGGAAATTTGAGAACTCTGTCCCCATCTTTAGTTTGTCTTCAAACTTCTATCAATTCTGAGACAATTATTAGCAAATGGAAATAAAAAGCCCTTAGATTCCTTGCTTTCATTTTCTTTGCAACCAAACAAGATAATTGACAGGATTATTTAATTTCTTGAACATGGATGGCTGGGACTGGAAGTCTGGAAGGGAGTTTATGACTCCATTTTCATAACTAAAGAAACTGTAGATCTTCATACAGTCAAAAGAAATTCAAATCCTTCCGGTGGCATATGCCCCTATAAGGACGAGTTAAAGCTGATCATGATATCATGGAGTTATGAACTCCCAATTGATGAGTAGGAAAAAATCTCGCAACAGGTGAAAATAAATGCTATTGAAAATCTGTCACTAAATTCACTGAGCATAACGACCAACTGTCTATTAATATGCTTTAATTCCTAACCTCAAATCCATCACCTACCAATATTTGATAAGCCTCTGAAGGTCACTCTTTATATAAATTCATTTGCATTTCTGGCATAGCTTTTGTCTGCAAATTGCAGCTTTATTCTCTCCTCAATCGTCACACAACCTACAGCTCCAGATTAATTTTTTATGATAGCCATGGAGAGCAGAGACTTTCTTCTTTTTTTCAACAATAACAAGAAATCATAGACTTTATAGACTCATTACCACAACTAGATATGCAGAGATATAGTCATGTTTAGCTGGAAGCAAGTATAAGAGTTGCATTACATTATATCACAATAGAAAAAAGAAACTCAACACCTATTGCAGGTTGTAACTTGTGATTAAGGAAGAATATATAGAGAAGAGATATTACAGGGAAACTAAGTCTAAGTTGAATAAAAGAAACGATAAACTTGAAGTAGTAAAGTCTCAGGGCTTGACTTGCTGAGTGTAAATGTAGTCCAAGTGAGCCTCTGCTATTAGTCTTCTCTTGAAGCATTCTTCATCTCCATTTTCACATACCTCCATTCCCATTAGCTGCTGCAAAAAAAAATATATATATATATATAAATTCACAAAAATAAATGATTGAATGAGTTTTTCTGAAACCAAGTACAGTGTTGAAATTAATCAGGTAAAACAAATAATGGAAGCATACATGCAATGAATCATTGTCCTCCATCCTTTCAGAAGAAACTTCACCACCAATTCCCTTGACCTTCAACTCCTCTTGTCCTGGAAAAAGAAAAGCAAAATGACCAGTTAGTTGCCGAAGCTGAACAATTGGAAGAAGAATGAAAAATGAAAAAGAAGATATAGCAGTTTGGTTACCTTGTTTGTTGACTATGAAACGGGCTGATATATTTGAGCAGAAAATGAGAAGGATGAGGAGAAGAACACTGAAATGAAAGTTTAGCTTCATGATACCTTCTCAACACACACAGAAAAACACAGACAGCAGAAGAGAGAGAGAGAGAGAGAGAGAGATTTGAGTGTTTGAAGTGTAAAAAGTTGAGTTAGTGAAAGGAGGAGGAGAAGCTTGATATAAATACATGGAAAGAAAAGAACCAAACTGTAAGTTACATGAATGAGGCTTCCAAATAAGGCGGTGGTAATACCTCATAGTGTGGACCAAGACCAACACCATTTTCTTATAGTGTGGACCAACACTATCTTATTATAGACAATAATTGTCTATTGTTCTTACCCTTATATAAATTTTTGTTAGAAATGTGATTGATAATTATCGAAAATAATTAAAAGAGAATAAAAATAAATTTTAACCATTCATAAATATTTACATGATACTTTATTTACTTAAAATTTAGACAAAAATCATCAATAAAAGATCCCAATTCTTTCTTCTTGTAATAACACTACATGCTTCTATGGCAACACGCCACTCACTCTTTGAGGTGAGGAGATATATGTTAAAATACTTTGTTATTGCTTTAGTCGCTGTCTGCCATGGTCGTGGTGGTCCTGGGAAAGTCCAAACAGCATCAAAAATCAATGTAATAGTGGTTGACAGTGTCATCAAGTCAACCTTTTGGACATGCTCAGACAGCTGTTGCCCATCATCACATGTTTTCATTCCCCTTTAGCATCAAACTCACTGACACGTATCAATATTTTGGTGGGGGTCTAGTTAAACAATGCATGAAAAGACATTGTATATAAAAGCAAGCCATTTTTTTGTTCTTTGTTTCAGTAAAGCAAAGCTTTGCAAAACAACACTAAATTAACCCTTCACTGCAGTTGCATTGCATCCCACATGTAAGCAATACAAGACAATCCCCTTTAACTTATCTCCTCTGACATCTTTACCAAATTATGATTTTCATATCTAGTGCGCTTATATTGCGTTCAAACTACAAGATTTAGAGCTATGATTTCTTTATTCCTGTGCTTGCTTTTGGTGCTTGGCAATATGATAAATTTCATCACATCTGTCCCCCTTCCCCCAAGTGTACGCAAGCTTTCAACTCTCACAGTGCCTACACGTGCATAAAATAGTGATGATTCATAAATTATCAATCATGTAGTGCCAATGTAGTTGTGGTTTCTGTATAACTTTTGGGTTATTTTGGAATAAACTGAAGATTTGTGCTTCTCCTTTGGAAGATTTAAATCTTTCATTACTTGCAAGAAGGAAGAAAACAAATAATGAAAAGAAGGGCATTGTTTTGTTTGGGTTGGATATTCTATAGATAGATTTTTATTGTATGATTTCTTCTTTTAATCTTGAGATTTGAGTTAGAATATTGAAAGCTGATGTCTGCTAGTGGGGGTCGTGCAACAGACAAATTTGATTGGAAAGCATAATTATATAATGAAACGGCTGAGAGGTCTGTGGATCACATTTGACAATGGCGTTGGAAAGCGATAATGTCATTCTTTTACCCTGTTAATTTACTTTGAATAATTTATTAATTTGGTCAATCCAAGAGTATGCTTTTGGTTATGATTAAAATTTGAATGATGGTGTTTAAAAAAAAAAAAATTAATCCTGATAGTGGGCTAATAAATATTCCTTTTTCTCTGCAATTGATTTGCCTGTTGGGGCTACTATGCATGAATTGACATAAACAGAGCTGAGCTTTGCCGTTGAATGACATTATGGTTTAATGGATGAACGTGACATCTGAGTAAAATTACCAATAAACTTTAGGCTTATAATTGATCAAATTGAGATGTAATTATAAGTCAAAGAAGTGTTCTGAGTTCTGATCATTGTGGCCAGTAAATTTCATAAACCTGATATGTCACTGTTGATGCTTGTAGCTAGCTGTTTGTTCTTTCTTGGGTTAGAACCAGTCCTTTGTCTTTCAATGAAATGTATGTATGCACTATGCATCATCAAATTGTCAAGGCATTCACACCAGCGGTCATCAGTCATCAAGGCACTGAAAGGCTTTCCAACACTACGTACTTGGACCATCTGCACCTACCCTTTTTCCACCGCTGAATCTTCCTTTTACAAAAATCCCTCGCAAACCCACTATAGATTGGTTAAAGTGATAAAAGCAGTCTAAGAGGGAGTTGGTAAAGTCAATAGTAAAGTTATGCGTTCGATTTTTTACAATGACCTTTCTCTATGAGGTAAGCGAAAGATCGTGATAGTGGGTTGTGGTCGCGCTAGGCTCTTCCGATTAGTTGTGATGTGCAAAAACTGACCTAAACACCTCGATTAAAAAAAAAATCCCCTACAAAAATTATTTCGATTAATATTATAATTTGATGCCACAAAAGCCAACTATCTATCTTTGATTGAAGCTCATAATTTTGCTTTGGAGCTAGTGATCATGTTAACATTCTTTATCCAAACCACGTCATGACAGTTTAAGAGCTGATTGGATAAATTTTGCTTCTCAAGTTTTGTAAGATGTCACAATTATTGTTCAAGGTTATAAATTAATGTGAAATTTTGAAACTAAAAATTATAAATCTGTTTTGAAAAGTTTTTACATTTTTTTAAAATAGATATTATAACTTTTTTTAACGAATCGAACACTAAAGATCCGTATTTACAATTCAAAAAGAACTATCAAATTATCAAAAATTAAAAAAATTATAAAAGAAAAAATTGTTAATATATAAATTCGTGATATTTAAATTTTTTTAAAAATATTATTTTTTTTGAAAATATATTCTAATTTTAATTATTTTTGAAATTAACCCTAAATGAATTTACTGATACGTGTATAAAAAGTGTTCCATTATCTGATGATGGTGTCTTGATCCATATTCTCACATGCTTGTCTGTTCTTTTTCTTTTTATGTTGTTGCACGCTAAGGGCCCATCTTCCTGGACTACCGCATGCATGCAGTTGGTGGTGGGTTCAACTCTACAATAATAATAATAATAATAACAACAACTTAATACTATATTTATGATCAAATCTTATAATTAATTATTTATAATATGAGTTAATAAAAATTTGTTAAAGAAAGAAAAAATAAAAATTAAAAAAAGGTTATATATCCAATAAAATTTTATTAATTCAGATTATAAATAATTAATTGTAAAATTTAATCGTTGATATAATATTATTTATAATAATAATAATGATAATAATAATAATATTCTCTTTGTTGCCTTATTCATGCTAATCTTACTGAAAGTTTTTATTGCGGCAAGACGGTTGCTATATGTAGCTTGATATTACGAGCATCTTCTCGTTTCTTTTCATTTTTAATCGCAATTAGTAGGCTTTGATGATCCTACTCCTAGCACATCTAGAAACACTACTTATATTTTTCTGCCCTCCTGTAATGATTGGCTCATTCATGGCACTCAAGGAAAGAGTTTTTTTTTTAACACTTTTATTTGTATTAAATAGATTTCTTAGTTTATCTCAGTGTTGAAGTTTTAAATTAGAAAAAAAAAAAGTTTTTTTCAGAATATAATTTGAACTTCATGCTCTGGGAGCCATTTCTTATGTGATCGTTTTTAGAAAATGGGCAATAATTTATCGGGAAACATTTTTGCTGGAAGAATAGCTTTGTGAATTGTGGTATGCAAATTCAAAGAACTCCACCCAGATGATCAATAATTATCAAAACTTGATTAAAGTCACAATAATGAAATTTAGCAATGAGATTCTACTTTAATATCAAATCAATAACAGGGATTATTCTTCTTATATTAATATTAAAATACAAGTATATTATTTCATCGAAGGTTGATAATATTACCTATCAATATTGGGAACTGCACCTTATCTTTGATATAATTTGAATCTTTTTGACACTGTTTTTGGCTTATCTACCGAGCAACTTTATTCGCTTTTTATTATTTGGGGGATTTGAAAAACCAATCAAAATTATTGATTTTTTTTAAAAAATTATCTTTAAAAAAACTTAAGTGCATGATTACATGCTGGACAACTTTTTTTTTTTAGAGTTTAACAGCTCTACTCTCCCAAAAGAGAGTTCAATGGTAAAAAAAAAAAAAAAAAGAAAAAAAGAAGACCCTAGAGTCATAAAATTATAGAAGTATAAATATATGACCATATATTAAAATGTTTTTAAAAGGTAATTATTTTTTAAAAACCCTTATAATTTTGGTTTTTAATTTTTTCAGAGATTCACTTATTATTTTGGTTATATTTTGAAAAAAAAATAAAACATCCTATTGGCTTCCCAAGTTTTTTCACTATGCTGGGCACTGAAGGTGCGGTTCACGTTTTACAACCCTATTATCCAGTAAATTATAGTTCACTTACTTTCAAGTGTTTTTTTTTTTTTTAAAATAAAAGATAAAACACTTTCTTTTGCTCTTTCAAGATTATATGAAGATTTTCTTAAAGGGTCATCAAGTGGAAAAACTATTAAGTACTGTTTATATATGGTTGCATAGACTGTAAAGTTCATGTCTTGGTTCAGTTTAACAATCTGACAATCAATGAAATGTAATTCGATTACGAAAATACACTCATAAAATAAACTCCTTGACAAGATAGATTCTTATCCTCAGTCAAACTACCAAAGCAATTACCCATACAATAAAAAGAGACAAAACTTATCATCAAACCCATCTCTTGTCAAAGATGGCATGCATAGCTCAACCAAATTTGCAGTCTATAACTAATGGCACGAATATAATAGAATGAAAGAACAAAGAGTTTGGAAAACCAAGAAAAGGAGGCAAAGTGGTAGTGCTTGTTAAGGGTTTCTTTTCTGCTACTGCTACTGCTGCTGCTAGTTTTTCTTTTGCTTTTAGGGCTTTTTGTCAGCACATGCAACGGAGAGAATATGCCCTAACTTCAATGCAATGAAATGACATTTTTCATTAAAGAACGTAGCCAATAAATCTAAATGCTTTTTAAGATTCTTGCAGTTGGAGTTGCCACCACTTTCTTCCAACACTCTGCACTTTGCTTTTTCTTCCTCTCTCTCAATTACAAAGTGCTCTTTCTTTCCAGTTAATTTCTTGTTAAAATATCGCAAGCTTTTGGGATGCTAATTATCATGCTATGTTTCTGCCAATAATGAGCTGGTTCCAACTGGTAGCTAGATTAATCCAGTATATTCTTCTGCAATGTGAAATTCAATAGTATTGTTCATCAGTATCGTAATGTTCCCTTGAATTCATATCCCCACATCTAGCCAATGATCTTGATTTGGTGTTCATAACTTTCTAAATCAAGGAATCATAGAAAATTTCAATACAGTTTTGTCTTTTTTTAATTCTATCTCTTTTAAAAACATTTTAAATTAGCACTGTCAAATGGTTGAAAACCAGAATAATACGATTCCAAGCTAATAAATAAGCGCCTCTTCAATATCTCATTTGACCTTTCGGTACAACAATTAGAAGTTCCCCAATTGTAAAACAAACCTCTATTCGAGTCCTAAATTGTAAAGATTCAGTATGATATCCCAAAATTGAAACTATGAAAATGAATCTAATTGCTGTAAAGTATATGGTAGGAGTAGCAGTACCATAAATTCCAGACACAAAAATTGAGTAATAACCCCTGCATGCTGCACAAAGTCTCAGGTGTCGACCAAGAAGTGAAAGAATTTTTCCTGTCCTTGGCAAAGATGCGGGGGCAAACAATTAAATGCCACCTTTTAAATAAGTCCTATAAGATGTCACTAAAAAAATTATCTTCTAACACTCTATTCGAATAGCCCCACTCCGACAAAATGAACTTCATAATTGTGTCATCTAACTTATCTTATTTGATGGGCAATAACAAAATCTTTGAAAAAGAGTCAGGTTTTAATCATAATTGTGTTACCAAGAAAAATCCTCTGCAAACAATATGAAAAAAAAAAAAAAAAAACTGAGGGCAAACTCAAAGGAGCTATCAAACTCGTGGCTATGTAGCCCAAATCATGTCAGATAGTTTAACCCAAGGATATCAAGCTGGTTGTTATGGGTCCCTATTAACAGTACAGCCCAATTAATGATTTGAAGACTGTTTGTCAACAAATAGCCCAATAATGTAATCCAGCTTGTTAAAGAAGAGCCCAATAACACCCACCTGCTTGCTTAATGATATTGGCCCTGCTTGTTGACGGAACAGCCTGGTATCGTAAGCCTGCTTGTTTAAAGAAAGAGCTAGACGATATTGGCCTGCGGTTGACGAAATGGCCGGGCATTGCAAGCCCGCTTGTTAATGAATAGCCCAATAATGTCGGCCTGCTTGCTTATGGAGTAGCCCAATAATGTAATCCGGCTTGTTAAAAAAATAGCCCAATGACATCAGTCTGCTTGTTTGAAGAAAGAGCTAGATGATACTGGCCTGCTTGTTGACGGAATAGCCCGATGTTGCCAGCCTGCTTGCTTAGGGAATAGCCCGATAATGTAAGTCTGCTAACTGAAAAAATTGCCCAATAATGCAACCCTGCTTGCTTAAGATAGCCCATTAACATGGGCTTAGAAGTGTTGGGCCTTAAAAATCTTTACGAAGTCAAATCATAGAATAAACTTCTAATAGACAGGACGCAGTCCAGAAATTTAAAAAAAAAACCCAATCATACATGATGTAAATGATTTGGGCTGGATCGCAATCTCTATTTATACGCTCGTTCATTCTTGTCTTCAATCAAAAGATTGAAAACTATAGTATATTAACTAAGATTTCTTTATTTTTTCAAAAATTAATCAGTCATATTTACGAAGATTTTTAGAATTACAAGGGCGTAAGTGCCCTTCATAATTCAACTATATTTTAAAGAATATAAAAAAATTATTTATTTAATTTCAAATTTACTATAGCTAATTAAGATAATTATATTATACCTTTTCTTTTTTGTAATCGAGATGTAAAGGCAAATAACAAATAATTATATTATACATCATAATGGTTAGTCGATCAATTTGCAATTAGTCTTCTCTACCGGTAATTTTAATTAAATGCTTTAGAATCTAACTGTTTGAAATCTTCAACAAACATTGATTAAGACGCCTTAACATAATTTGACAAACAAGCTTGGGTCAGCCTTTTTTATTCATTTAAAATGATTTTTACTTCATAGTCTTTTTTTCATCTTAATAAAATAATTTAAAACTTGTAATTGGAGAAGAAGAAGAGTTGAACTCTTCAGATTATTGATAAAATATATTTAGAATCATAGTTGAGTTCTTAAAAAATACTAATTATAAAATTTTAATTCTTAAACATATTTTAATTAAAATAGTGTTCACTTACAAAATTCTAGGTGCTCAAATAGCAACACTATAATTTGTTATTTTAAAATGTTCTATTATATGTATTTCTTTTTCATTTTTTATTTTTATTAATAAGAAATTAAATATATGAAACACGGATTAAGTTTTTAATATTTACATATATTTTAAAATAACTATTAAGTTTTGTAACTACGAAATAAATATTTTAAATAATTAATTTCAGAAAATTAACAACTCTCGCCTATATCTTATGTTGTAAATATACTGTTACAGAATTCCTACAAGCCATCAAATCCATTGCCAATTAGCTGACCCTTGTAGATGCTTCTCTTAAGCCAAGATGACATTGAGAGAGACTGCAATCTATTAGAGCATGCAAAATTCACATCAGTTTGTAAGAGCTTTTAGGACAAACTTGTTGAATATAAATATTTTTTTTATTTTTTTAAAGGTAGGGAGTTTTGCTCAAGTTCAATCTTGATTATAACATATAGATCTTGATGATTGAATATTAAAAATGGTGTAGTTTTATGACGATTTAACTTCTCGGAACGTAACAATATCGAAATCTAATGTAAAATAAATTAAAATCCATCCGAATTCGTTTGATTTGGGTATATTTTAATTTTCTTGTTGTTTTTAACAAATTTTAGAAGAGTTTACAAACCATAGAAAGTGATATCACAACAAAAGGAAAGAAGAAAAGGAGCTCCAATTCAGCTTTGGATAACAGCCAGAAATGCCAGCCTGACTCCAACAATTAATGTAGCATAAGATTAATGTACAATATCCCTTGGTTTGAGGAGTTCAATAAGAGATCTCAAAAGCCACAAGATGTCCAATATTCTAAATCATCTACTGGTCCAGATTTGTGATATTTGCTCCTAGCTTTTTGCAAAAGTTTTTTTTTTTTTTTTTAAGCTAGCTTAGAAACCATAAAAACAACACAAATACAACATAGCGTGGCTGTGGCGGAGGCAGATTTTTCAAAGACACTGCTGCAATATATATTCATGTGAGAGATATAAGCATAATGGGAAAAAAAAAAGAAAAAAAGAAGCTCGCTATGTTCTATAGTCTGACAAAACAATTGGATCAATTGTAGACAAAAATAAAACAAACTCAAAAAATGTCAAAGTTCATATTCGGCTTTATGATATTGACATCGTGTACTATACACAATGATGGAACAACGATTACGGTAATATGAAATATAAGCTTTTTACTATAATCAAGAGAAAATCTTGCATACGGCAAATGTATCATGTATGTCCATCTGCCCAATCAACGGCACCTGCATACTAATTTGGTGTCTATTATTGAACGGATATACGTATACCCACTGTATTATATGTAAGCTTTACTCTATCATTGGATCTCTCTCCTTTTGAAGCATTTCTTTGCTCATATTCCAGAAATATTTTTTGAAGATGCATGTTTATCACTCTATTTTAAATCAATATAAACCATATATCATTTTGTAAATTTAAAAAATTTTAAAATCAATTATACATTCTTATCAAATTTTCAAAACGAAACTCAAAATACAAAAACTAACACATTATCAAGAACTAGCTATTTGTATTTCATATTTTGTCATGATTGTGGTTGTGGTTGTGGTTGTCTCCTTGTACCAGCGAGGCTGAGTTCCTTCAGTAGACGCGGAATAACTTGAGCCATCAGTAGCTTCTAGTGGCTCAACCGCAGCCATCCCTACCGAGAGCAAATACTGAAATGGTTTTGGAGGTGGCATAATCTCCACTCCTCCCTCCAGCATCTTTACCACAGCACTCATCGGTGGCCTTGCCTCTGGCGAGTCCTGCACACACCAGAAAGCCACCATAGACATTCTCTCCGCTTTCTCTCTGTCTTTCTCTTCAATCCCACAAGTTAATGTCATATTGCACCCAATTCCCCTTTCTCATATTCTTCCCATACATGTTTCGGAAACCAATCCAGGCTATCAGAATCCCCCACAATAGCATTTCTTCTCCTACCAACTATTCTTCTCCTACCAACTATCTCAAACAACACCATACCAAAGCTATGAACATCACATTTATGTGTTATTGGGACGTGATTCATTAACAAGAATTCCGGGGCTGAGTAGCCTGGAGTGCCCCTATATCCTGTGAGTGTAGCATGTGTGTTGTCCCTATTACAAAGCTTTGCAAGCCCAAAATCACCAACTTTAGGAAAGAAATCACCATCCAAAAGAATATTTGCAGGCTTTATGTCATAATGGATGATTCTTTGCTCGCATTCTTCATGCAAGTATCCTAAACCTTTGGCTGTCCCAATTGCGATTTCATCATTGCTTGTGTCTCCGAGAAAAAGGACTTATCCAGCGAACCCTTTTATATACTGATATACTGATCATGGCAAAATCCATGAAGTCTAACCAGATTTATATGGTAACTTCTTCCCATAATGCCCATTTCGGCCGTGAATTGCATTTCAGCTGTTCTGTCTACACTCTTAGTCAGAACCTTCACTGCCATCTTTATTCCATTTGGAAACTGTGCCTTTTAGACCGCCCCAAAACCTCCAGAACCCAACTTAGTTGAGTAATTATTTGTGAAGGAAAATAGCTGCTGTGCTGTAAATCTGACCGGCTTCTCCATCGCCATTTCCTGGAGGAACTTCTCCACTGTGGGAGCAGTAACCTCCCAAACTTGAACCGCATTATTATTGTGGGGCTTTTTAGCTGCTGCAGGATGAATATCTGTTTGCAAATCTTGTACAATTGCTTTTCCTGCCCTCTTTCCACATTTTTTTAAGATAACAACAAATACCGCTAGCACAACCAAGCTCAACAACACGGCTGCAATTGAAATCATTTCAAAAAGTGAGAAATTCGTGAATCTCAGCTATAACTTCAATAAAAATGCATTAATATTATTAGTCTGTTTCAAAGCATAATAACTTACAGATAACTGTTGAAATCGTGGAAAGTCTTTCGCTTTTTTTGTTAGGGAAGAAAATTCTAGTGGCTGCTCTTGATCATTCATTTTTACGATTGTTACATCAAAATTTACAATTTTTTGACTCTTTTTTACAACTTTATGGAATATTGTTTTGGACTCTCCCTGTAAACATTAAAATATTACAACTCTTTATATTATTTTTACGATTTTTACATCAAAATTTACAACTTTTTTACCATTCTTTACCGTTTCATAAAATTTGACCCCTCTGTGAACAGTAAAATATTTACAACGTTTTATATCCTGCTTTCGATTTTTTCACCAAAATTTACAACTTTTACAGTCCTCTTTACCACTTCAATGAATATTGTTTTGGACTCTCTATGTCAACAGTAAAATATTTACGACTTTTTTCATTATGCCTGCAACGTTTACACCATAATTTACAACTTTTTCACTCTACATTACTAGGTGCACAACAAAATATTTACATCTTTTTACATTGTCCTAACGACTTTTACACCGAAATTTACAACTTTTACACTCCTCTTTTTAGGACTTCAAGGAATATTGTTTTAAACTCTCTCTGTGAACAGTAAATATTTATAACTTTGAATCTTATGCTTACGACTTTTACACCAAAACTTACAACTGTTTTACTTCTATTTACTATGTGTGCAGTAAAATTTTTATTACTTTTTACATTATGTTTACGACTTTTATACCAAAATTTACAACTTTTACACTCCTCTTTCTATGACTTCAAGGAATATTGTTTTGAACGCTTTGTGTGAATGGTAAAATATTTACAAGTTCTTTCATTATGCCTACGACTTTCACACCAAAATTTACAATTTTTCCACTCCTCTTTACTATGTGCACAGTTAATGGTTTACTACTTTTTTCTGTATGATTACGACTTTTGCACCAAAATATACATATTTTTCACTCCTCTTTACCACTTCATGGAATATTGTTTTCAACTATCTCTATGAACAATAAAATATTTATAACTTTTTATATTATATTTATGACTTTTACACCAAATTTACAACTTTTATACTCTTCTTTACCACTTATGGTTTATTAAATATCAATTACATTAAATATAATAAACTTATTTTTCAGCACCAAGTAATTAATTATCACTACAACTGTAGAATCAATGATACTAATTAATCATTAAATTATATCATATATATATATATATATACATTTTTGCAAACATATTATATGAATACAACACAAAATAGTGTCCTTTACCTCTTCTAATGTTTTATTTACTATGTTTACATGCAAATTATAAGTTTTTAGACACACATTTATGGGTTTCGAAATTTTTATTTCGTTCCGCTATCTATGAAACATGATTATGATTTCGACTTTACCTAGAGGTTTACTAATTTCACATAATGGTCTACGATTTTCATATCCTGTTTGCTAGTTTTACATTATATTGAAAATTGTTCAACTACTCTTAATATGAAAATATACCGTCGATTGAAACTAATTCCATGGAAATATACTGTGGAAATTGTGGGCGGTGAAATTGAAAATTGCTGTGGAAAATGGGCGGGAGCATAGCAGGTCACCCAAACCGGTTGCACCCTTCCAATTTTACTTGTCTTTTTCCTCCGATTGCTGCCACGTGTCCTTCTTTTTGAACAGTACTTGAAGGACCCGTACTTCTGCTGGATTGTAGCTGTTGCCAAAGAAAGCTCGCTTCAAATTTCAATCATTAATGATTGACGGTGACACAAAGCAATTCAGTGCATCACCTTTTCAATTCGAATTTTGGTGAAGTATTACTGCAAAAATGGGAGAGACAATTTTCATTGAATGACATATGCCAGAGCATTTAATGGAATAGATGTACACATTCAGTTCTCTCTAGTTAAACCAAGTGCATGCTTATTGGTTCCTCATAATGTCAACAACGAAAGTGTAGAGAACAGATAGGACGAAATAATCCTTGCAAAGAACTGGAGATTGTATAGTTGACATTAAAAAGTAAAATTTTATCTGGTTCAGTGTTCATATGTAGATAGGATCTGTCTTATAGTTTTCACTATATTTTGCAGCTTTTAACCAACCAATAATTTTTTAGGTTTGTTGAGTTTTGCTAATTGCTTTCTGGTATAAGACTAAGAGCAATACGAGTTCAAGCACTGCTGCCACTGACATTCGTAAATCCATACCCATCTCTTTCCACTTCTTCCCAAATATCTAAGGTTTTCTTCTTGAAGAGCTCAAGGTTCGAAACTGACTCTTCTTCGTCATCTTTAGCCGCTAGAGAACAACAATGCCAAGAACGGTTTTGTCTTTTAAGTAAATATTTTGGCCTGTAAATGTGATGCTGCTCACTCTTGTTCGAAAGTTTTTTCAACTAAAATGCCCAACTTCATTAGTGAGTTGTTTTGTAGGCATCACTTCATTAGATAGATAATCTTTTTTTTTTCTTCAATCAGCATCGGATTGTGTGTTAACGCTTATCACAATCTTCTAAAATTCAATGGAGACTAAACCGATGTGACATCATATAGTGCATATACAGCTGGTAAGTTGGGATTTGATCACAAGAAGACTGGAATATATGGCTATTGGCATAGGGGGTGTCATTCCCTAAACTTGTTTATATATATCAAATCTACAAGAACAATGTTACTTTTTTTAAGTTTCAATCCTGATTTTTCTGTCCTCATAATGTGATTTTGATTTAATTTTACCATAGATCAAGAGTAAATTCAATGCCATGTCCTTTTCAATAGATTGTGTAGAAAACTAGGAAGACAAACCTAATAATAAAGTACGAGAAATTCTGACATGCTCCCATGGTACCATGTGATAGCGTTGAGTGGTACAACCAATCAATGAGAGAGAAAAAATGACGTGAAATATTTTCAGTTTTTGTCTCTCACTTTTCTTCTCTATTTTTTTATCCGTGGTATCACATCAGTTGTACCACAGAGAGATAGGACAGACTCTCTTACAAAGCACTGTTCTTTTTTCCAATCAAATGTGCTGGACTCAAAAAGCCCCTAATTCTTTGAAATTAGACATTAGTCTTCAGTTTTTGTTTTCTTATATAACCATTTAGTCTTTATCGTATAAAATAACATAACTTAAATTAACAAGTTCAAACCCAAAATAATCTCGTAAAAACAAAGATATTACTTACCTTATCCGACGAATTAGAACTTCTCACTTAATTACTCTGATGAGCAATATAAATAATTGCTTTGCAAGCCTTAATCGTTTTGTTGAAAAATGTCATCAATTGCATGTCAAAGTTCAACTTTCTGCACGCATTTCACTCTTGTTGTGTCCAATCCATTAAATTATTTTAGTTACATGATTCATCAATTACTTAGAAGTGGGACGCATATAGCAATAGATGCCGAAAAAAGCCTGAACCAAGGTGAGTAACAGGAGAATGAGAGCGGCCAAGGCTGACATGAATGACCATGGAGTGTCGAAGTAAGTATGCTTGAAACTTGCCCATCTAACATGCCAATTGTTCCTGTAATACTCATTCACATCCTCAAACAATTCTTTCAAGTAGTTTCTCTGTATATCAAATGCCACATCCTTGCCAACATCGTTGAAGAATCGAGCAACTTGTTCATCGGTTCCAAAATAATTTTCAATGATTTTTTGGTCACTCAGGAAACCTGCATCGCCTGGCGTGTTAATGAGGCAACCCATCAAGGTAGCATAAGTAGTGATGTGCTTTGTGCAGTGATGATAACACTGCTCATAAGCAACAAAATTGAGGAAGACAGAGCTTGAAAAGTCATCTATTGTTAAAGGTGGGATTTCGAGGACTCCATCTTGGAATGCAATGTCCAAGTAGCTGCTAGTCTTCCTCGGTTTGAACTCAATTCCGGCTAGGTGAAGCTTCTTTGCAGGTGGGATCAAATGAGGGGCTGAATTGTGGTCTCTTTTCTTCTCTTGCAACGGGGGGATGAAGCTCAAACGAAACAAATCAAGCAAATGCTTTGCTGGACGATTGTAGAATTGGCGAAGGATTGTACTATCTCTTTGAACCATGTAATTGAAGAACTTAAGAGCAAGTTTTCCCAATGTGGGAGGAGGGGTTTCTCTTCTCGAATTCAATATTGTGAGCTCAAACAGAGTTTGGAGAACAAAGTAAGGAATTTGGTTCTCAAGCCTGAGAAAATCACGAGTAACAAATGGGAAAATCCATGACATATTGAAGATAGGATCATCAACATCACCTGGAACCAATTTTCCAACTATGCAGAAGAGTTCAATAACGAAACATCCATCAAGAACCATCATTTCAGTGAGTTCACGACTATTAAATTCAATCGTCTCTGAATAACATCCTCTTATATCTTCCTCCAATGATGCTATGGCTCCAAACAAGTCCTCGGTATCAACTCCGTGAATTCTTGACCGATTGAGGACGGAATCAAGGTATCTCCATTTATGCTCTTGGATCATCTGAAGGTGAGCTTTTCCACAGTGGTAAGGTCCCATGGAGACTATGTGGGGCTGGTAGGCCTTCTCGTTGATTTCAACGAGGCTTTGAGGGACTCTGAAGATGCAACAGGAGTCCTTGCCAGCTGATTTGCTTAATAACTTTGGACTTGTATTGATTTTTTCTTCTATAGAAGTTGCCCAGTTCTCATCTTCCAAGAAACTGATAACATGATGATGGGGATCAGAAGTTCCTCCATTTGCATGGTTTTGGCAGCCCAAAACGTTCATTTCTGTCTCCATTAATCTGTTGAATTCACCACCAAGGCAATTAGAATTAGGCCAATATATATTAAATAGATTATTAGCAAACTGAATAGAAGGAGTCTAGAAAAAAGTTTGATTTTGTGTTGAATAATTTTTGAATCAATACAACCTTAGCAAGCTTCGAGACTGTAGTATATACGTGAGCTTCACTGAAGCTTTCTAGTTTTAGAATTAGAATTCTAGTAGATGTTACAAATGAAGGGTTGAAGCCATATTTATACTTTATAGTAGTAAAAGTCGGTCACGATAGCTATTTGTTAATAAATTCACATCTTTGCTAATTTAAAAAAAAAGTACACATTCAACACAAAAACGATCAATCTTATAGAAAGTATATATGCACAATCCAATAAAATAATGAATATATGAAATTAGCTTCTAGTGTTATACAGGAAGAGAATATTAATCAAAAGATGAGCATTGACTACTATTACTCGCAACTGCACGAATCAACACTCGAATTCCTCCAACAAAATAGTAAAAGAAAAACACGACGCAGTTTCTAGCTACAAATATAAAATATCCATATATAGCCAAGGAAGGTTTCAGATTAAACTTCCAATGGAGAGATATATAGAGAGAGCAAGCACCTTGAGATTAGCAGCCGGAGCCTTTGTTTTGAACGAAAATGGAAATGAATCCAAGAGTACTACTGAGCCCGCGGATTTATATAAACTTTGGCTAGCTGAAGTGAAGATCAATGGATTGAAAATACTTGTAATTACTATATAGAAATCAAAAGTCTCTGCAAATATGCTGAAGTCGTCTATGTTATTAATAAGAAAAGAGGATCAGGAAGTTTCTTGGTAAGTTATAGCATGTACATTAACAAAATTCAGTGATGAAGAGTATTGCAATGAAGTTTCATTGAAAATGATATGTGCTGTGCTTAATTAAAACTTAATTTAACACATAAAGTAAGTCAAAAAGTAAATTCATTGACTATATAAATTGATGGCCCATGCTGCTCATGATGTCTGTCCATTGCGGAGTTTTGGAAACATATAAAGTAGCATTTTTGTGAAATGAAATCCAAATCGAAAAAGAGAAGGAAATGGAGTAACGTGAAACGCTTGTAAAAAATAATTCGATGATGAAGACTAGCAGAAGCCTCATTACAAGTCCGATTGGAAAAGCTAGCTACAATATCAATTGGAAGGTCGTTTCAATCATTAACATCATTTAGTTAGCATTAACTAATCATAAAATAGATTAACCATTTGAAATTAGATGTGTGCGGTTGTCAGAATCAATTTGTCCCCAAAATATAGCTCCACTAGCTCTAATCTTCGTATTTATGATGAGGAATTACACAAAGCAATTCTGTGCATGAGTACCTTTTCAGTTCAATTTTGGTCAAGTATTAATGCAAAAAGTGAAAGAATATGTGATTGTATAATGCATTGGCACGTACAAGAGTTCTATGCAAAGGTGGTTTATTTCACAAAGATAGAAAGCACATATTGTATTGGAATGGATGTGAGTCATGTGACTCATGAGAATGCATGTGATTGTTACAAGAGACATGTCACTTAAATTTGAATTATTAATAAGTTGTGAATGATTTTATCCTTTGGAAGTCTAAAATATAACTCTTTACATTGCCCATATTATTGGTTGCCATAAGTGTATAGATTGGGTAATCTCTTGCACAAATCTAATAGTTTAACAAAAATGTGCAATCATTTCATTTTCCAACAATGGTATCAGAGCAAGGTTACACAAAATTTAGATTTAGTGTTGAGTAATTTTCCCAAATTCACTTATGTGGTATAATTCTGTAAAAAACAAAGTGAAATATGATATCCATAAGTTTTGAAGCATTCTAGATTGATGTGTAACATCAAAATTTTGATTTGAGGACTCAAAAATCAAAAATTGTTGGATTAGGATCAAATCTTGTAAGTTCAATATTATTTGTTTTTTAAATAATTATTGTCACAGTTATACTTGCATTTTAATGTTATTTTATTTATTGTGAATGCTTTGATTGAATTATTCTTGGAGTTAGTGATTGGAAGTAGTTGGGTTGTTGCTTAATGATTATTAGGAGTGTTCATTTTCATGTTTTTGATATAAATTGAAAATTTGGTGCCAAATTGAAAGAGTAAACCATTCTAACTTTTTAAATTTGAAATTTTAAGATCTATTATATATACCTATTAAAATCTCTCAATAAATTATTAAATGGTAAGCGTACAAAAGCCCCTTATGCATGTTATTAATAGAATGGGATAGCTAAAAGATGCAATCAAACTCTCATTGAACATAGTAAGATCATATTAGCACATTCCGATGTATCTCTATTAGTTTTGCATAAGGGTTTTCCATAACTAGCTCTATTTTAGATAGAGTGGCAACAAAGGCAATGACCACTAAGCTCTACGAGACTTAAAATTGGCATGGAACGTAATTTTTTCATGTTATGAGTTTAGGGTTATAAAACTTATGTCTTTATTCCTAACCCACTTAGGGATAAGTTAAAATGCAATGCTTGTGATTGGTTATTCATAGGTTATTGCAATAGTGGATGTGAGTATCGCTTCTATCATCTTAATAATGGTTTGATCGAAATAAGATATATTGCATTTTCTAGCCACTTAAATCTTTTGACAGTATTGAAATTGGTGTGAGGAAAAGAAAATGTTAACATTCTCACAAGTTACTATTTTATTTTCAATTTTGAGGATGTAAATAAACTAAATAAAGATCTCCAAACTTATTTTTATGTCATGGATCGATTATTCTGCTATCATGATTCAATTGGATTATAAAGAGTGCAAAAAAGACATGATCATCTAAGTTAAAATCCATTAAGCAATATCAAATTTGGGAATTAGCTGATTCAAGATTCTTTAAGAAATTGAAGGTAGATGATAGCCTAGATAGATCCAAGGTAAGTAAGACTTGCAAAAAAATATCAATAAAATCCAAATAACATATATTGGCAAATAGTCAATGGGTTAAGAGGATTATAAGATATTTTAAAGACACTAAAGGTGATTTAAAAAATCACAACTTGTTTAGTGGAATTATTGTTTCTTTGCTAAGTAAGCAACAAGGTTATGCACAATTGTAAGTTGACATTAATAAGTCCACCATCCCTTATAAAAGTACAACAAAATAGCTCTAAAGGAAAACATATTGATATAAGCTATCATTATATACAAGATAGAGTGGAGATGGGAGAAATTAAAGTCAATTATATACCCTTTGGTGAAATGGTGGCCAATCCCATGACCAAGGGATTATCTTCGGAGAGAAGTTCAGGAAATATGTGTTACTGGTTTGGAATCACTAGATGTATAGTAGGACATGTAGTATGAAGATATTATTATAAGTATCTTGGGGACGCCTGAGATTAATAATAATATAACTCTATATGATTTTACCTATTAGTCGGATAAAAGATAGAAAACACTAGCGAGGTAACTAGAGTTATACTAAATCTCTAAAATGTAAAAGTTTTAAGGCATCTAAAACAATCTATATAACAGCGAGCTTGTAGTGTAAGGTGTGTTAAGGAAAACCTCAGGATAGGAGGACATATTTAATCTAAATTTCAAACGCGGGTCAAATAAGTTTATTTGGCTGAAATTACCAATTGAAATTAAGTACGGATTGTATTTTCTTAGTTCAATAGAATTGTTGTCATTTTACTTGAAGTAAAATGAAGTCGTCTAATAAAGTATTTCAGATGAAGTCAGATATGGTTTAAATCGTATACTCATAGAGAAAAGTTAACCATGATCTAATTTATGCATTAATCAATCAAGTAGGAGATGAAAGAATATATGATTGAATAATGCATGGTCATATGGAAGAATTTCATGCAAGGGTTTATTT
The DNA here is from genome assembly GCA_013180625.2 of Boswellia sacra. NCBI lineage: Eukaryota > Viridiplantae > Streptophyta > Magnoliopsida > Sapindales > Burseraceae > Boswellia > Boswellia sacra. The sequence goes on along the minus strand of SNVD02007173.1, from coordinate 22,118 downwards.
TATAAAGATGAAAGGACATATTATATTGAAATGGATGTGACTTATGAGAACAGATATGACTTATGAGAATGGATATGATTGTTAAAAGAGACATCACTACAAGAAAAATGCTCATATTTGACGGTTTTTGGCTGTCAAATATATACATATTTGACGATCTTAAAAGCGTAACTAATGGCACCGTCAAATATGGTCAATTTCACAGTCGGTCAACCTGCCAAATATGCACCTGACTATACTCGGCGGTTTTTGGCCACCAAGTATAAATAGTTTTAAAAATTAAAAAAATATATACTTGATAGTTTTTAGCCGCCAAGTATATATTTAATTATACTTGGCGGTTTTTAGCCGTCAAGTATAAATAGTTTTAAAAATTAAAAAATATATATATACTTGGTAGTTTTTAGCTACCAAGTATATATTTAATTACACTAGAGTGGAAGAAATAGTGAAACAATTGAAGGACCAAAAATTGATTCTCAGAGACATCTGACAACTTCAATTATTTAATTATATCCACATACTGAACTGTTTAAGTAAAAAGATGATCCATTATTTAAGTAAAATGAATTCGAGGCCTATCAGAATTTCAAAATGAGCATACAAGCTCAGGGCAGCAGGCACTCTACCTTGCCAATGGCATTGCTCAACTTAGCAAAAGCTTCTACTTGCAGTAATTCAGGCAATACCTGAGAGAAAAAAACATAATCAACCTGTGGCTAAAAAAAAAAAAAAAGACATGTAAAAGGAGCACATAGGTAACTCACATCTGCACTTGAGTTGATCTCATTGCATCAAAACCAGACCACAGTAGAGCTGTCTCCATCATTCTAACTGAAGGGAGAACACCAGAAAACTTGGACTATTTGTAGGCCTTGAAGGCATAATATGAACCATGTAGTTTGATAAATTTTCACTATGCAATTTTCACATTTCATGATCCTAAAAGAGCAACACGGTGATGGTAGGCATGAAGAAAAACCTTGTTAGAGAGATGAGCAATAAAAGATTCTTTATTTTGTTGGTATCATGAGTAGCAATAAGAAATAGGAAGCAAGACTTAATAACTATAGTATCTTTTATCATGTGACACAAGCAAGTTTATATTCCGCTCTCCAAATGAAAGCATAAAAAAACACAGATTTACATAAACTAAATTACTATTTCTACGGGGATGGTGCTGCAGCTCAAAAAGTAGAAAGGTTTTAGAAGCTTGGCAGTTCAAATAAATATTTATTGTGAAAGAAATATACAAAAACTCTAAAGAGGAATTGATCAGCTTGTAAGCCATGAAATATACCTGAAGCTGAGGGCAAGCATTCAATAGTGTCTCAAGGGTCTGCAAGTGGTACTCATCGGGAAAGACCTGAATTATGCAATCCATTATATAGTATTGAGCAAGCTCGTCTTTACAGTTCACAACCTGCGCAAGACAATTAGGATCATGATTAGAAAAATAATCAAAGAGAAAATTTAATATGATAATTCTTTATAACAAATGAACTACTTTTTGAAAAGAAAAATAATAATTATTTGACCTGCTCCAAGACCCTGGGAAGAACATGTTCTTTGTACATCTCAAGGTCCACACCTTCAATCTGACTGAGGACATGAAGGTTTTTCCCTACCTAATAGAACATTCAGAGAAACAGAATTGAAACTTCAGTACAGAAGCATTTCTGCACATGCACCATCAAATTATAAGTTTCAGATTTCAAGACTACAAGATTCACAATCATGAGAGCATGATTGATTTCTACGCCTATGGCATGCAAGTACTGTGGCGTCATGCATGTCTAACACAACAAGATTTCTCAGATGTTCAATAAACCTGATGCTGCATTCGGACCCAAAGTTTGTTCATCTCAATGAAATTCTGAAGCATAATCTCTATAAAATCCATCACAGTGTCGGCATCTCTGCACAAAGACCATATCACATTGTAATAACAAACTTTTAAAACAGAACCAACCACGCAGCTTGAAGCAATCATATTAATCGAATTAACTAAAAATTCCATTTTCAAAACAATAAGAAAGACGCTTAACCAAATATTCTTCTTCTTACGCTTCATACTCAGAACCAACATCAGGTAACTTGTCTCTACTGATTTGAGCAAGGTAACTTCTCAGAAAGAGCCCACGAATAGGATGTTGAACACCTCGAACACCTCCACAAGATCTTTAAGGACATCCTTAGTAGGAGCCTCTTTAGATTTAATGTACATAGACCCAACTGTACAAAGCAAATACCTAGTAGGAACAAGAACAGAAACTTCATATAAACCGAAATTACAAAAGATATTAATAAAAGTAATTGCATTGGTTTCAGTTTCAGTTTCAGTTTCAACAGAGCGAGCAATCTAAAGAATAACATGGCTTACAGTCTAGGGGCTGCTACTGTTGGCGTGAGGAGCAGGGCTGCTGGAGTCGGCGAGTTGCGGGGCTGCTGGAGTCGGTGCCTCGCTGGGCTCCTAGAGTCGGCGCTGCGCGACGCTGGAATCGGCGAGTCGCGGGGCTGCTACTGTTGGCGCGAGGCGGGGCTGCTAGAGGCACAGGGCTGTTGGAGTCGACAAGTTGCGGGGCTGCTAGAGTCGGTGCCTCACAGGGCTACTGGAGTCGGCGAGGCTGGAATCGACGAGTCGTGGAGGAGGTGTTGCGACGCTGGAGAGAACGAGAGAGAGACGGCTTAGTTTAGGTTTTAAGTTAGGTTTTTGGAGATTATTTTGTTTATATCGTTTAGTAAAATTACGTGAATTTTTAATATATTAAAATTTTTCATAATCACACCTGAAAATTACTTCTAAGTATTTAAATTTTATTTGTTTTCATATGTATCCTAATTACTTGTTATTTACTTGTCACTATCTAAAAATATGAGAAATATGTAATATAATCAAAACAACGAGTGACAAATATGAAGAAAATATGGGTTTGACTTTCATATTAATGTTATAGTTCTCATTCTTTTTAAAAAAGGCCAAATAAAAAAATACAAAGTGACAAATATGTGAAAAATTTCTTGTAATGCATGTCCCTTAGATTTGAATTATTAACAATTTATTAATAGTTGCATCCTTTAGAAGTCTATGAATAAAAGCCCTTTACATTGCCTACATTAATAGTTGTCATAAGCGTATAGCTTAGATAATCTTTTGCATGAATCCACCAGTCTATCAACAATGTGCGATCCTTTCATTTTTCCAACAAAAAGTGGGATAATAATTTTCATTGAATGACACATGTGGAGCATTCATTTCAATGCTTAACACAAGACATTGAGAGAAGAAACTAAAGCGAGTCTTGAATTCGAATGTAGGCTCTGAGTCTGGGAAGAAACTCAAAGAAGCCATCAAACGCAGTTGATAAATACCCCCAATAATGTGTAACAGTGTATACCCGTCTCTCGTTAAAATACGAGACCCCATGTATAAGCTTACTCTTTAAAGAATAGCCCAACAATGTCCACCGACTCGTCAATGGACTAGCTTAATAAAATAAGCCCGCTTGTTAATGAAATTGCCCAATAATGTAGCCTACTTGTTACAGAGTAGCCTAAGAACAATCCAATAATGTCGGTCTGCTGCCTAAAGAAGATGACCCAATGATATTGACCTGCTTGTCTAAGCAATAGCCCAATGATACCCGGCTGCCCAATATTGGAAGCGTGCTCGTGTTAAAATTAGGCCGATGATTTGAGCCCACTTATTAATTGACGAGCCCAATAATGTAGGCCTGATTTTGTTAAAAATAACCCAATGATTTTAGCCCACTTGTTAATATAGGAGCCCAATACTATGTCTGTTTATGTTAAAATATCCCAATGATTTGATTTCGTCTCTATCAATTGACGAACCCAATAATGTAAGCCTGCTTATGCTAGATATAGCCCAATGATTGTAGCCCACCTGTTAATGGACGAACCCAATAACGGAAGCCTGCTTTTGTTAAAAATAGACCAATATTTGGCCCACCTGCTAATGGGCAAGGCCAGTAATGTAAGCCTGCTCGCTATACTGTAGGCCAACAAAAGAAGCATGCTTTTTCAAGAATAGCCCAATGACAATGACGTCGGCCTATTTTTAAATGGAATTACCCAAAATGACATCGGCCCCTATCAATTTATTAGAAATGTTGGGCCTAAAAAATCTTTCTAAATCCGGTTAAAAACTTCAATTTCAAATAGCCATGGACGCAGCCCAAAAAAACCACCCAACAAAGTACAATGGCTGGGCCTAGGTTAAATGTGAAGTTGATCTTCTTTGAGTTTGCTGGGCTAAACCCACATCTTCTATTTTATGTTACTTTCTCTTTTTCGTGCAAAATTCTAAACTAAAGTATTAATTGAGATTTCTTTATTTTTCACAAATTAATCAGAAATATTTATGGGGTTTTTAAGAATATAACGGTGCTAACAACCCTTCATTTTTAAACTAAGTCTTAAAGGATATATATAAAAAAATTTTATTTAATTAAAAATAACTGTAGCCAAGCAAGATATTTAAATAATTATGCAGCATCATAGTGGTTAGCCAATCACTTTGCAAATTGCAACTAGCCCTTCCTGGCTTCTTCACAATTAGTTTAAATAAGTGCCTAAGAATCTAATTGTTTCAGATCCTCAACTAACATTGATTAAGACCCCTTAAACATTATTTGACAATCAAGTTTAGGTAAGATTTTTTATTTTTTAATATCTAACATAATTTTTATTTCTTAATAAGGATTATTGTGAAATCAGCTATATTGTCCAAGAAAGCTGGAGACCAATTAATACTAAAAAGGGTAATAAGAATTCAATTAGTTAATATAATTATCAATTACTTAATTAGCATCTTTCCATTCTCATAAAACCAACCGGATGAAATGCAACCCAAGGAACAAAGGTAGCAGGTGACCTGGTAGCTGGCATATGATTATATCTATCACATTTGAACCAAATAATAATCAATAATTATTTCTATAACTGTTCTTATGTATGTGTTTTTTTGTACAAACATGATAATTACTCTTCTATAAACTATGTTAATGTATGTGTTTTCCAACGTACGGCGTGATAAAGAAATATTATATTTAATCATTAACATTATCGATTCTTAAAAAGCCGGTAGATTAGTATTCATTATTAAGCTCTTCTGCCAAGGTTTAATTTGATAACTTTTGTGATAATATTACTTCTAATTATGTATTAAAATAATTTCGTGTAGAAATATATATATATATATTGATAGTAGCAGCAATCGGTGGAAAACACACATAATAGTAGTATAAAGAGCAGAAGCAAAGTATTTTGTTGACTTGATCAAGACCTAGGAATAGTCTTCAACGCATAAAAGAAAATATAAAGAGAAGAGCTTGTGAAGTTTCTTGGAGGCTTGAACTTAGGTCAGCTGCAATTCTCCAAAAGTTGGTGAAACGATTGGTGGTCAAGATATCAAGAGGGGCTTTGAAAAGTAGAATTTGCCAAGTGGGGAACAATTGTCTTGTCCTCATTAATAATAATGTTTCCATGATTCTTCCAATTATAGCCCACTTTGCTCTTCTAGCTATTTCCTTCTTTTTTCTAGGAATCGAATTAGTCTTTTGCTTTTGCTATACTCACCATAGAACAAGCTTTGCAAAAAGAAGTGTGAAGTGTAAACAATTGGTTAAGATTAAGATACACTAAATCATCTTAATCTTTATTGTTATCAAGACTACTATCTCATTGAAACTAAATTTGGTTTGCTTTTGATTAAAACAAGAGTTAAATGACATTTTCTTGGTGGACGCACAAGGGTCGGTAATTAAGAGTAGTGTCCACGGGCAAGAAACAATATTGTATGAGTCATATTTTACATAGTCAGTAATATCTCAACATTTATCTTCTCAATGATAATACAATACTAATTGATGACTCTATATCATTTGTCATCTAAATAATAATCACAATTAATATTACACAATTAAGAAATAAATAAAAATTCAAATACAATTGTAGGATATTGTTGATGTATGGATTTTACAGGCTTATGTACCCACGAGTTATTGTTTATTTTGGGTCAGAGTCTGCGTTTTTTGTCTTGAGAATGGCACTCGTTAGGGAAAGGGAGTAGTCCCTCCTCTTATAAGCCACAAGTCAATCTACTATACAAGAGATATAAGACAAAGTCACCACCCCTGATTTGGATCCAATGTTAACAGGCCCCTCCAGTGAGTTAGGTTGTGGCATATTGAACGGGATATCGATATAGACATTTCCACATACCACGTCATTGCCACACGGATTTTATGGGCATGCATCTCTACAAGGTATTGTCGGCTTTGGGTCGGAGCTTGTGCGATTTTGTTCTGACAAGGGCCCTTGTTAGTAAGAGGAATAACCCCTCCTCTTATGAGCTACAAGTCAATCCACTACACAAGAGTTGTGAGACAAAGTCACTACCCCTAATTTAGACCCAGCTTCATAAGATATTATAGTAATATTGTGTAATAGCATATGCTTCAAAATTGAAAGGTTCACTCCACAATTATTTGGGAGACAAAAGAAATCGTTATCACGTGTGCATAATTTTGTAAATCAAATTAATGAGGGTAGCTAAATGATAGAGAAAGATCAAGGCAATCAAATTATTATCTATGCAAGGAAACCCATGAAATGTCTCTGCTATTGGCGCCAATAATTCAAGTATTGAGAACTACATATATTTGATAAGCTATAACTTTGAGTTATTATAAAATGTGAGAAGGCCACCCCATCTATTGAAAGAAGATATTATAATTATGAGAAAGCTACCCTTAAATATAACTTATTCATTCACTTATTGCTATTAGTTTAATTTTTTTTTTTAATAAATTTCATGGAATTTCTTAAAATTTGTCGAAATTTCGTCAATCTTCTAGTTCTCTCCATTAACTATTACTTTAGACCATATTGGAATAACTTTATCAAGATAATGTATGACTCAATTTTGAGCATGTATTATTGTACTTGATTGCATTAACGAGAGGCTTTATAAATAAATGAGAGTAAGTGAGCTTGGAAGGTTTGGTGGAGTACACCACTAGCCACTAGATCTTGATTGGGTTAACCCCACAACATTAATCTTCCATTATTTGTAATGGCTTTTAGTCAATTTGTTAAAACATTTTTATGCAACAAAACCCAATTAAATTGCTCACTTCCGTACAAAATTTCTGGTAACCAACCTACCTTTGGTCCCAAAACCCTTTGGTCACGGCTACATATTATATATATATGCTTTATGCATATCTTAATGTTTTCATTAAACGTTTTATAAAGGATGTGTTTGGTCATAATTTTGTATTAGAAAAAGAAAATTAATAGCTTATGTTTTGATGTTACTGTAATGCTTGATTGCATTGCATCCCCTCTTAATTTAGCATCAAAATAAAAATTATATTTCTAACCTAAATGGATAGTCCAATAGCAAGAAGTTCAACCTTTGAAATCTAATGATGAATTCTTTTTTTTTTTCTTTTTCTAAATCTTAATATTGCAACCAAACCTTGGAATAAGTAATATTTTACTTGTCAGCTTAAATTGAGAGAGGGAATATAATCAATTATAGAAATCTGTGACAATAGTCAGATGCTAGCTAACGAATTCGGTGTATCAATATTTTAATTTGTTATTAATAATAAACATATTTTTATTAACTTTTACCAATTAAAGTTATATTTTATTTTTAAAATTCTCAGTCATGTTGTTAAATAGAGATACAATAATTAACAAGATATTTCTTAAATATTTCAACATCTTATAAATGACTTTTGATTATATTTTATTAGACAATTTTTTCTCCCTCGAGTCATTGTCTAGCAACTAACCTCATAAGTTATTTAATATATACAAAATTTTATTATAAATTTAGCTTCAACCTACCATATAACGACACAATAACGTTATCACATCAATATGATTCTTGAATCAAAATTATTTTATAAAGTTATAAAATTGAGAGTATCTCCGCAGCCTTAATATTAATGTCCTATATTCCTATAAATTAGTGTTATATTATTAATTTTTTAAAGAAAATTTTCAAGAGAAATTTGATTATCGCTTATTGAGTAACTATAAATTTTGTTTTTCTTATAATATTTTTAACATAACGTTCCATTTATAGTAGAACTCACTATTACAAAAATCTTTTTGCAAGACAACGTTAGTTGAACTCACTACTAAGAAATCGGTTTGTAAGATAACAGCGTTCAAATACTTATTAGCCCAATTATTAGATAGTTTAATGACATGTCGAGCTCAATTGGGTTGTTGTGTATAAATTTTTGTTAAAATATAAAAATTGAAATTTTGTTTCAGAAGAAGACGACGTATATTTAAATATTATATAGACTTAACTTGTATCTTATTGATACATATTAAATTCTTAAAAATTATATAAACTCATTTGAAATTTATATATTTAATAATTTTTAAATAATTTTTAAATAATTTTTTAGAGAATCTATAATTTTCGTTTAAACTCTGTTCAAGTAAATTTGTATAACCGTTAAGAAGTTAATATGTGTCGTTAGACACAAGATAAAACTATAGTTAAATATTAATTAACAAAAAATCTGTGCAACCAAATTTAAAATAATAAAGAAAGAAATTAAGAGGAGAGAGAGGTGGTAGAGACGAGTGCGACGGGTTAGGAAATGTCAGAAAGTGGAGAGAGGGGCGTCATTGATTGATTAAAGTTTAAAAGAAGAAGAGAAGAAGAGTGTAGCAGATTTCAACCACTAATATTAACACAATCACAAGCACATCTCATCTCCACCTACCACGCCCCACCCCCTCTTTCCCACCAAACCCCTCGTCTCTTCATCTTCTTCACCATCCTCCGACTCCAACTTCATTACCTCTTTCTTTTCTTTACTTTAATCATCACTTAACTTCTTAATCATTTTAATAATCTCTATTGTTTCTTAATCACTATTTTAATAATCTCTAGAGTTGCTTTTTTATTTTTCATTTAATTTTATTTCTTGAAAGCCCTGTTAGTATTTCATAATTTTATTTTTTATTTTTTTTAGATGAGAGGATGAAATTGACATGGGTGTGCATCAGATATATTTTTTTATTTTTTACTTGTGTTGGCAAGAAACAAATTCTGTGTACTATAATTGAAAGAGACTAAAGCTTTTGGAAGAGAAAATGCTAGCTAGCTTTTCTTGGATTCCAAAACCATTGTGGGCTGTTTGGTGTAAAAGAGGCTGTGAGGCCGAATAGGAAAAAAGAAAAATGAGTCTTGCATATTAAGCTTTGACTTGTGGACAATCTAGCCTGAGATTGAAATCAATTAAAACTTGTCTCATTCATTTGGTGGGCGAGCAGGACTTTAAATATTTAAATGTAGTATAAGATTCATAGTCTTTTTATTAGTAAACCCAATTACCTTATTGTGAGGCATTTTCAATTTATTCCTTTGAATATTATCAACTTGTAGTACTAGTTTTATCTTATAATGTCTATACCAAATAATCAAATTATGCACCAAATACAGCGGCATTATTATGCTACCTTTTTAAGCTTTCTATCTATAGCGAAGGACAATCAATAAAAACCGAAAATAAAGATTTTTAAGCATTTACATGTATGATGTGATAGTAACTTGATTAATTGAACTCCATTGAGATACTATGTGTCGGAAAATTGAACATTAATCTATCTAACTTGAAGGTTGACACAGCCCCAAATTGAACAGACAACTTGAAGGTTGCATTCAAGATGAATAATACTATATAACAGTACATTTACTTGTTAAAAGAAAAAAAAAAAATAATGAGAATCAGCTAGTTAGTTGCAATCAGGAAAGCTTTGAAACATCGACACCCATTTAAATTCAATATAAAAGTTGATGGCCAGGCCTGGCCTGACCTCACCTCACCTCTAAAGTTAGTAGTTGTATAGAAGACTCGGGAATGAAAACCTAGCTAATGAAAGAGGGATTATGGTGAAATTAAACAGAGTAAAAGGTGTAAAGTCAGAATTCAATTATTCCATGAAAGTGCAAGGAGGCGAGTAACTCTTTGCTTTCACCTCTCTCTCTCTCTCTCTTTATCAACTTGAAGTGAGGTTTTTTTGGCCCGTATAAATTTGGCATGAGATTAAGTTAAATAATGTACCAAACAACTAATTAAAATATCACAAATTAGGACTTATAATGTTCAGCTTCGAGTAGTGATATTTTGCTGCTATTCAAGTCCAATAATGCCAAGACACTGTTAGCAAAACTGTCGAGCGCATCAATACAATGAGAAGAAGTAAATAATTAAAACGCAGAAAACTTTTTTAAGTAATTATGGTAACAATATATATTTTCTGGACACCAACCGGACCAAAAAACAAAATACAGAACTGAAGTGACCTTAACCTAATTTGATTCTAAAACAGAGACAAAAATAACTATTAAGAAAACCGAGAATCTTTTTTTGATATATTTTTCAATGAAGTAATTATTCACTTGAGATCCAATGATGTCATCCCTCCCCACAGGTGCTGGGGCTACCAAAACTAAATCAATCTGTGGATCTAATAATTCTAAAAAAGGGAACAACACCTAAATTGCTATAACGTAACATCAGAAAAAGAAAAACTGAAAATGAAAGTAACAAAAATATAAAACAGCAATCTAAATCGATTAATTCTCCTCTTGTTCTTGTTTCTTGAAGGTGTCTCAAGCATATAACATACAACAATTGGGTGTGAAATGTCATACACAATCTCACACGTAAGAGCGACAAATTTTCAACTGGACTTCATCAACTACACATAATAGTATTCTATTTACCCACCAAGAAAATAAAATCCATTGTTGAATTAAAAAAAATTATAAGAGAAAAAAATAAAAGAAGGAAAAAGCTTAATTTAATCTCCTTCTCTTTCTTTCTTTGTGCAAATAATAACATTTTTTTTTCCAGGGTGGTCTAATTATTAATTTATTAAAATTAACAATTAATCTCCCCTGGACGGGCACCATGGCGTCATGTCCATAGGGTAACTTCCCAGGACCCTCAAGAAGGACGTGAACTCCTGAACCTCAGCCAACGCGTTCTGTGCCCTGACCTCGGCCATCGACGCTTCGAAGTCCACGTAGAACATGTACTCGAAGTGCTTCGCGGTTCCCACATTCGCGTCATCCACTAACCTGATCGGACGGTTCCTGTGCGGCCTTGATTCGATCTTCGTCAAACTTATGTTCCTGAAGGCGAAAGCGGATAGCACCTTGAACAGCACGCTCGTCCCCTTGTCGTGCGCGAACACGATGCTCGTCTTGAACGGTCGATCCGTGCGGGGGATGATTGGCTCACGTGCCAGCATCACGAAGCGGGTGACGTTACTGGAGTCGTCTTGGATTCCGTCGGCCAGGACTTGGAGGCCGTACAGCTCCGCCGCGCGTGCCGAGGCGATTGCGGCTGTGTCACGTAGGTTGTTCGCGGCGATGTACTCTGCGGCGCCGGCGGTATCGTCGACGGCCTCGCGTGCGACATTGAGTCCGAGCTTCGTGAGAGTGTGTTCGCACTGAGAGAGGGCTTGAGGATGAGAAATGACACGCGAGAGATACTCCTTTCTCACTCCCGGTAAAGCCAGGAGACAATGATGTACCGGAAGCTGGACTTCTCCGACGATGTGAAGCCGGTGACGGAGGAGAAGGTCGTAGTTCCGGTGAATAGATCCACCTAAGGAGTTCTCAACCGGTAAAACGGCTCTGTCGGCGATCCAGAGCTCGACGGCTTGGAAGGCGACTTCGAACTGGTCACAAGGAATTGCTTCACAGTTCGGATATGCTTTACCGGCCGCCGCTTCAGAATAAGCCCCGGGGACGCCTTGGTAAGCGACTCTCAGCTGTGAGCCGTGCATGGGAGCCGGAGAGAGGTCGGTGATAGTGAGCGGCTTGTGCTGAACCTGCTGAGGCTTGTCGTTCTTGTGGTCGATGGGAACCAAGTTGAGGTCAATGGAAGTCTTGTGACCGTTAACCGCGGCGACATGATCGGCCGATTTGTCGGAAGGTTGTTCCTGGGAGACGACCTTACTGGAGAGAATAGCGCAGGAGCTTTGCCAGTCAACTCGGTTTAATCCGACGCCGTTAGGGAAGTTAACGGCGTCAGATCTGTAAATACAGCTAACGCGGCTGAACTGACGGGACCGTGGAAGGGTAAGCGGGTTGTTGAGGGTGTGGGGAGGAGGGGAAAGAGTCTGCATTTTCTTCGTCTATTTGTAAATATAAAAAATATAATAATAATCAAAACAAAAATAACGAGAAAGAAAAGTGAAGAGAAGAGTAGAGAAGAGAGGAGAGGGTAGGTGAGATTAGCTTAGCTTGGTGTTCTCTTAGGAAGGGAACGTCAAGCTGAGAGAAAAGAAAGGGGTGAGGGGGTTTTTATATTAAGAGAGTAAAAGGAGAGAAATGGAAGGGAAGGCAGCGAGCGGACAAAGTCTTTGAGAGATTGGTATGCTTCCGAGTGCTACCGAAGGTGGTTCGGTCAATCTCATCACACCTACCCCCTCCCTCCCTCTCTCTCCATTTCTCTCTGTTATTTTATAATAATTTTATTACTTTTTTAAACCTAATATATCATAGCTTAAAATTATTTAAATTAATTAATTATGTCGTTATTTAAAAAGAAAATGTTTATTACTAAAATATTAGTTGAAAATTCAAGATGCTGAAAGGAATGCCATTGGATGCGCATCTTCTTGTTTTAATATACAACGTTTTTTTTTTTTTGAATGATTTATATATCTCGATAACGGTGCCAATTTTGTACTGTAGCCAAACAGTCCAAATTATAAACGTGATACTTTACCAATACTATAATATATACGTATGGTCACTTATGTGAATTTTGAAATCAATTTATTTATGTTGTTTTCGTAAATTTATGCCTTTGATTTTAGTGACGAAATATTCAACTACCAACACAAATTTTAAAAAAAGAAAAAACAAAAAGTGAAAATTATATAATTGTCGAGAAAGTGATTAAAAATAATAATTTTTTGGATATTTTTGTTGACAATAAAGAAATGGGCTTTATACTTTCTTTAATAAAATGTGTTTTGGTGGCATAATGTTTGTTTCACACTTACAACAACCACCCCACGGTCTCCCACTCAAATTTCATTCATGTCGATGTCAGAATCAACGAAGTGTAACTCACATGACGTATAAAACAACGAAGAAAATGGTGGTTGAATTAACCGGGAAAGCCCTTTTATTAATCACTTTTTAATGATCATCGAGTCAATGAAGGGGATTATGGAGAAAATAAGGATGAATAAGGATGCTTAAAGCTGTTAATTTCTTAGCCGTAAACTCTAATTTCAAATCTAATTATGGATTAATATTTTTTTATTTTAATCATTGCATTGAAGTTGGTTCTTTAATTTATCTTATTTAAATTGGTGGATACCCGTTGTAGGTGACAAATTTGAAAGAGTCTTCATTTTAAGTTTTCTTATTAAATTTAGTGATTATCATTATTATTTAATTCTATTATTTTATGTCTTAGTAATTTAATAAGAGGGCAGAGATGTGTTTTGTTGAAAATAATAAAAATTTAAGAAAACGCACGATAGAATTAAACTAATGTCCTGGAAATCATAGCTAAACCCCAAAATAATTTTGAATTTTATAAAATAAGATTTAGAATCTAACAAATAAGTCGTTCTCTACTTTCAATGGCTTTACAATGAAAGATTCTGCGAGAAAAGAGCACCATAATCCACGAGCTGCCTAATCTGTAGCTGTACCATGTTGCATTGTTGCTGGAGAAGAGAGGATGACAAAGTTGCCGGATCTGAGAAGGATCTAATTGGCACCTTCCACTTAAAATAAATAAAAATCAATTAAGATTTGCTTCTCCTCATAATTGTAATTGCAATGGTAATGAAAATAACAAAAAAAGATAAAAAAAAATCAATAGCAAGTACAGTTCATCCCAGATTCTATTCTAAATTTGTATATTAAATTATGTATAATTAACCATAGATTATTAAGTAGACGATGTGATGATGCAATGAATGATACGTAATTCTAAATGAATATCTTTTAAATTTATGATTTGCAATAAATTTTTGAAATGTGTAATACATACTTTAAAATTATTCTTTATTAACGTTTGAAACGCGATCGCCATTAAATATTTTTAGGATTTCAAAATTATTGTTCTTGTAACTTTCGGGTATTGTTATAAATTATATGACCAAATAAATCAATCCAATACTATAAACTTGGACCTATACTTTGTGCTCAATGGAAAAGGTTTTAATTTACGTTACAAAAATAAAATGTTCACAATATTAATACAGGCGCAGTATCACTTTTTTTTTCTCTCGTTTTTGTGTCAAAATTATGCAATAATTGCTTTGTTTGTTAGTTTATAGTTTCGAATACAATAGGAAATATGAATATGTGGAAGAAAAACAAAGATGCATAAGAGTTGGAAATTAAATTGAACCAAATGTCTAATTAATATATTAATTTATTACTTTCTAAATTCTAAGCTAAACCTTATTTTCTTGCCCTCTTACTTAATGCTAACAAGCATTATTTATTATTAAACTCTTAACTATTTTATGATCATTTTGTCATAATTAAGAAAAGTTCAGTACAAATTAGCTTGTGGTTCACAACATAATTATTGGGTGGGAATAATTAATTAATACATAGAAATGGAAATTATGATTTACTCAACTTGCAATCCTTAATTATTATTATAAAGGGTAACTCTCACCCGCCTCTTGTAAGATTTGACAACAATCTATATGGCTTAGTATTAAAAAATCTCATAAACTTCCTTGTCGACAATATATTTCTCAATATTTTAATATATTATGTAAAAATTTTGATTGGTCGATTATTTTATTTATTTAACGTTATATATAATAAAAGTTGATTGATGAGAAAAGAAGTTCGTAAAATTTTCAAAAACATATGTAATTATAGGATGACAAAATGAGATTGTAGACAGCTCTTTATAATCTTTTTTTTTCTCATTTTGATAAAAAAAGGCCTATAATTTTTTTTTAAGACTTTGATATAATGAAAACATTTCGACAACCGAAATGAAAGATTATTATTTTTTTTGCATAAATGCCCCAAGTTTACGCATGAATTACAAAAATGATCATGTTCTTGAAAATTTACATATCATGATCTTCTGTTAAGTATGTCTGAAACTGTTGAATACCATTTATATAGTGTCAGACATTATCTAATACTGTCGGATGTACCCATCAAATATTGTCGGATGTTATCGAATGTCAGAAACAGTTATAAGACATAAATTTTTGCAGAGATAATCATTTTTCAAATGCCCCATTAAAATAAGAGCATTTTTGTAAATTTCTCTAAAATATATATATACTTGTGTGGTTTGGCTATTTATTAGGTTTTGTTTTTGTGTGGCTAAGAGTGAACTTGCCTGTGCGTGCCTAATCCAACTTATTAACGCAAACCAACCTGCCCGTTTGCTTTGAATTTAAGGAATCATTAGCTTGGCGAATGGCGAAACCTTAAGGAGGTAGAACAAACTAAACTAAATAAGCTAACGTGCTGTTTGTTTCCCAAGAAAGCTAGCTTATAAATTCTTTGGATTGGGAACCAAAAAGGAGGAGGAAGTGCACGTGAAAAATTGGGCAGAATAGAAAATTCCAAGAAAAAGGGTAAGTTATGGGAAAACTCTACTTTCGAGAGGCGGTTGTTTGTTTCCAAGGAAAATTTGTGTGGTACCAACAGCAAAAGGATAATGAGAGAGGCTTGGGTTCATGCATGCATGTGATAATGTTAGCTGAAAGCTGTGGACGACGACGTTTCTTTATAAGCAGGCTTGGCTATTGACAGCGATATTTTATATGGTGTTTGTTGCCTCTGGCTCATCCGTTAATGATATTAATGTGTATACGAGTATTTCTATGGATGACCATTGCTCACCTCTAATTCTTTGTTCTAATAATTAACTAATTTTATCTTCCATTCAAAATATATAGATATATATATATATATAAAATTCAGATATTTTACTAGAAAGTGAGTTTTAAAAAAGCCATTTATTTTTTTATTGACATTTCTAAAGCTAACCTTAATAAAGGATTTTCTTAAAACTATTTTCAAGTCATTTGCTAACGAAAATACAAAAATGATTTGATAGAATTTGTTAATGAGTGTCAAGTTTAATTTTTTTTTTGAACTTTACTATTCTTCGTTAGGTAATGTTTTGATGGAATACATTAATAATTTCTTTTATGATTTATAAAGAAAAGTTAAGATGAAATTTCATTTATTTATTTGTTTCGCTTTCCACTTGAATGATGGTTAAACATTAGTACAATTAGTGAATATATATATATATATATATATATATATATATATATATATATATAATCAGATACAAATTATAAACCCTTGAATTGTTTTAAACTACTTGAGAAAAATATTCCCTTAATAAAATTTTCCAAAACTTTTTCTATAAAGAAAGAAATTAAAACCACGATGTATCAAATGCATAGGATGCATTATTATTTCATTGACTATTAATTCCTTGAAAATTGTAGTTTAAACCATTAATGAGCAATATTATTTACTCTAGTGAGTAGTGTCAATATTGAATGTAAGTGTGATAATGACTACCTATAGTTAATTAGGATTCCTTTAAATTTTAATATGTTTTGTATCACTATATTTCTTAAAAAAAAAAAATCAATTAGGTTGTCTATAGTTGAATAAAAAAATTTATTTTTATTTAATGAAAAGTCTAAATAATATAAATATAAATGCTCCAGAGCGACTGTACGTTTTAAAAATTAATTTGACTAATAATAATAAAGATATTTAAATAAATTTATTCATAATATTAAAAGTTATAATTCATGCTAAATAATCATTATCAAGTAACTTATTAGTTTAACTTACTCATTATAAAATAAGAAAGGTTATAAAATAATTTTGAAATCTTAAAAGTTCTTCACCATTATTTATTTATTTGGATAGCTGCATTTAAATTTTTTTTAAAACATATATATTTTAGATAGACCTTGGCAATTAATGTTGGACAAATCTTTAATTGTCTTTTGATGTTACATTAAATGTTGAAGCTTTGATGGATTTTAAAATATTTACTATTGTAGAAGTTTCAAAGTATTTGTTCTTATATACTTGTTCTTTCTATAGAATCTTAAGTTTTACAAGTTAAGAGATCATTTCATTGAAGAGAAACGATTAGAGTTGCATAAGTTGTTGGTTAATTTTATCTTTTTACATTTAGAGTACAAAGTTACCAATTAATTTTATAATATATTATTATTTGTTTAAAAAATAAAGAAAAATTAGGTTAAATATAATGGATTCAACACATTAACAGTTGAATTCTAATGGATTAGATTTGGCATAACAACAATTTAACAAGACATGAATATGAAAGACACAAACCTACTCTAACAAAACCCCTTTGGCAGGTTAAGGCAAATTCAATACTCAAATTAACACATCATAAGTACACTAATTAAAGAGCAATTAGACTTAATTAATTAATAAAAGTACCTGCACTAAGGGGTGGCTATAATATTATTATAAAAATACATAGAAGACTTTGCAGGTGACTAGTTGTCAAGCTCAGCAGCCTCTCAATTCGGTCCATTATATCATCTCATTAAAATTATATAATATTTTCATCCTGCAGATAACTTTGACTTGACCAAAATTTAGTAACAATTTCAATATACTCAAATGCCCAGAAGCCAAAAAGCAATTTTTTGTACTTCAGAAACTATTTTTAACTTCAGCTTTACCCAACAAGTGCTTTTTAATCTTTGATGAAATTACACGGCAGTAGTGAGTGAAGTTGATGAGAAATTCTTTCCTTTAAAAAAATAAAGTAAAATAATTAATGAATAGAAAAAAGAAAGAAGAAAAAAGAGAAAATGGAAATTTCAGCGGCCAACCACCCCAGTTTATTTAAAAATAATATAAATAATTAATGAGGCGACTGGAGAGTGGAGAGAATTAAAAAATTGGCTCTTACGAAATACGACAACACGTTTGCGATAGTCAGTGAAGCTATGTCACGTACCACGTGCAAGATTGACTGGTCATTTGTTGATGAAGAAGAAATCTAGTGTTAAGCAAAAGTGGCTAAAAATTAAGTTAAACATGTTGACTTTGTTCACCATTTTCTTCAATTTATAAAAACCTCTAAGAGTTTATTGTCTTGTAATTGTTAAAGGAAAGTTTTGAATTTTTGGTAAGGTATAATTTTTTATATTAATTTAAGATTGTGTTTGAGAGTTTCTGAAAGTGATTTTATATATTTTTGCTTATTTTTTTACTATTTTTTTAATTTAAATTCATACCCTTTAATCTATTGTAGCACAATGGTTGTAAGAGAAGAAATAAAACGTACTTAATTGATTTTTGACTCGACAGCTTCAAACTCATGAGATTATATTTATATATAGTGAATAGAAGATTATGAGCTAGAGTTAACGACAATTAAATCAAAAAATATTAATTTCATATCATATAATCCATTAATATTTATAAATCTAAAGTATAAGTGTGTGTATATATAACTATAAAACAAATTAAAGAGATGTGCACAAAACAAAGAACATAAAATTTATAAATTTTAGCTTTAATCAATCAACTTCATCAATCATTATGGTGAAGCCCCTCAAGTAATGTTAAAAGATTTACTCTCTCAAGCTAAGCTACCGTGGAAGCTAGCGTAGTATTTGTCTGCGCTGAATCGGATTTCTTGATTACCTTAGCTAGCTTATATATTTTCTAACCATTTACTAATTAATTGATTAATCACTGATCATCATTCACAATTAATTGATAATTAATTATTTGTTCAATCATAGAAATTGCAAGTATACTACTTATAATTATTAATTTTAAAATGGTCATCTCTTGTCATTTTACGCGACATGGCTTGCATATCTAAATCTTTTTCAATAATCAATATTGAATATATTAACATTCTAACTGAAGGACAAACTTTATATATAGCTATTATGGTTTACTAATTTGATATGATTAACGAATGTTTAGATTAAATTAACCCAATGTATTTTGTACGCCTAACCGTTGGAAAGATCTCCTCAATCTCTAAATATTACCTTTTTGGGATACTTTTAATATTCCAAATCTTCTTTTGTAATATCCCCTTATTCATATTTATAAGGTGTACCTTTGAAAATACTTATATATATTATTCAATGGGACAATATAATTAAGTATCATCGAATTTTAGCTTAAAAATAAGTAATAACTATACGTTTTTCATCAATCGTACGTATGAAGTTGTTCTTTTTCATTAATTACATCTTGAAAATGACAACTTGAGGGTTGAAAATAATGATTTCATGACAATTTTAAGAATGTAATTGATAAAAAATATATAATCATGTTCTACTTAAAATTAAACTAAAATTCGACGGTACTTATGTAATTGTTCCATTATTCAATTAAAAAAAGTATAGTATTAATCTTATTTATTGTGTAATTAAGTATCAATCAATTAATTTATATGGGTTATATATATTACTCTTAAAATTGAGAACATATAAAGGTGAAAAAAAGAATTGTAGAAAATCTAATAGTTTATGTACTTAGATATCAAACGAAATGAACTAATATGCATGCAATTGAAGGTCCATTTAGATATAAATTATGAGCACTAATTGGAATCAAAATGAGGTCCAATTTTACATTTAAAAGTATATATATTACAACAATAAAACTTTCCCCTTGATAGAACTAGTTGAATTAATTATTAACTCCAATAAATTTAGTTACCACAAAATACAAAATCAGAGCACATGGTGAAGCAATTAATGGTTGGATAAATAATTTAGTAAGAAATTGTTTATATAATGAGTCAGTGATTGGTCTCTAAAAAAGTAGCGTCACATGACTCATGTGGCGATTTACTTTAAGAATAAATTATGATATTTTTATATATAAAAATATATGCACACCTACACCTGTAATCAACGAGAAGAAATATTATAAGGTAAAAAAGAAGATTTTTTTAAAGATACAGAAGATCTCTACACATGTTTGCATGCGCATTGCACATGCCCATATTATTGTGCTTTGTGGAAATAGTTTCATAATTTTATCACCTTAGATTTGGGCTTGGGAATTGGGCTACCAATGAGTGGTGAAACCATATTATAAATTTATTTGTTTATTGTATTTTTCTGGACACCTTTTCTCATTCATGAATATGAGCAATAACATTGTTAAATTATTGCTCTTTTTATATAATAATTAATTTCACCACCGCAACTATACAATCTAATAATTGTGAAATTATTTCAGATACTATTGATATCATTCATTATATAAACAATCTAATCATATGTAACCATTTCAGTCTAATAATTGAGTAATATTATTTGAAGTCAAGTTAGAAATAGCTATTATATTATATCATATTCTTTTGTTGACGATTTGATGGGACAAAATATGTGATATGTAATAATAATAGTAAAAAAAAAAAAGAGACAAGAAACAATGTCCCTTTTTTTATATGTAAATTTATTTAGTTAATGTCCTACATTAATTCAATGTGCAAATTATGAATAATTTTGTAGAAGATGCCAAAAATTCGATTTTAGTCTTTGATCGGGCAGATTCAGACTTTTGCATCTGGCCGCAACCATCTGTTTCTGTCGCAGTAGCAGTGGCCTTCTCTGCATCACTCCTTCACTTACCAAGCCTTGACTTTGGTCAATTTCCTCTAACAAGCTCTTTAAAGTCTTGAGCTAGGTGCTACGGAAATGGCCTAAATATGTATAAGATTTGATCTAGTTTCTAGAAGCTTACAAGGCCTTCCACATTCTCTAGAATTCACTAGCAAGTCAAGTTGCTAGAACCTCCCTTATAAATATCCAAGATATTTTTAGAATAACCTATGTAAATATCTAGATTCTTTTGTAAAAAGATCTAGAGAGTAAATAACGGTCATCGGATATATTAAATCTTGGCCATCTATTTGAGAGGTGATTTGCTATAAATACCCCACCAAGGCTCATTTGTAAGGCATCTAAGCAAAGTTGTACTCAGGCCATTGTAAAAGAGTTCTTGTGTAATAAAAGCCTCCTTACTTAGCAATTCAAGTCTCCATCTTCCATCACTTCTCTTATTGCATAAAAGCTCTTTACCTCAACGGTTCTATTTTCTCCTTGAGTGGGAAGGCTAACAACTAGGTGTACTTAGCAACTTTTGGGTCCAAGTTGTCTAAATGTCGCACGAACGTACTGCGTAAACTTTAAGCTCGTGACATAAGCCTCACTAAAATGTAATAACTATGAGGGGGGTCAAAAAAACTTTGATTGTCACGTGTTTTTAATTTTGTAGATCGAGACCTTACAATAAAAAATATGGAATAATCTCTTATGCCATTTTTTTTAAAAAAAGGACGGTAGAATGAATACATAGAATATTTTTAAGAAGTAATTTGATTAGGTTCTAATGAAAGTTTGGTTAAATTTCAATATACTGTGGATATTTTCCTTGTAGAAGAAGATCTAATTGCATTTAGTACATCTCTGAAAAAAAAAAAGAAACTTACCCAAATATCATAATATATATATATATATATATATATATATATATATATATATATTTTCTTACTGAATAATGTTGATCCTGAAAAGAAAATTTATTGAAACATTTGCAAAAGAAAAATATAGAATAATCATAAATAACCAATAAAAGAGTTAATGAACGACTTAGTGGCCTTTTTTTGTGTCTTAAATATGAAGGAGTATGAATTAAACTAACATAATTGAATATTAGAATTTGAATTATTTTTTTTTTAATTTTGACTTCGGACTAAATATGTATGAATACTAATGCTTCTATACATATGTCCTTACTTATATATAAAGTTTTCACTTATAATTTTGTTTGACATAGTATAAATTGCATATCAATATTTATTATGAATATAATTTATTTAGATGTGTATAATTGGATAAAAAAGTGTAAGCATTAATTTTCTGCTTATGGTTTGAGCTCGACGGCAAGAAGGTTCGGCCTGATGATGAGAATCGGACAAATATTGAGTGATGTGGACTGTTACCCTGAAAAACGGATTGAAAACACC